>RAOO01000186.1:0-28289 GCA_009805345.1 Neurospora sp. FGSC 26628 | reverse complement strand
TGGAGTGTGATCGGCACCGTGAGACTCAAACAATACCCTCTCAAGCTGCAATAGCTAACGAGCTCAGTATGTTTGGGAGGAGGAATTCATTAGAAAACTCGGAAGGAGGGTTTCATATGAAAAACCAACGCAACCCTCGCAACGTAGGGGCCGTAATTCATGCGGTAGAATCAACGGGGAAGAATGGGTATACAGTGAATGCAATGAGAATGGGACAGAAGTGTGCTTGTTTGGTTCGGTCGGGAATCTGAGGGTAGAGACGCAATATATATCTTGAGGCTCTTCTAACTCGCCTAAAGTGATATACGTACGGAGAAGAGTGTTTACCAAAGCCAACCACACCTCCCAAAAGCCAACCACACCTCCCAAAAGCCAACCACTCCTCCCCCTTCTGAGGAGGTGTCAGGAGTAAATGGCAAGGGTAAGCACCTTGTGTAGTGTATGCCTAGCTCACTCAGTTGGGCTTGGCGTAAGTGGAACGGTGCCGTAGGTGGATGATCAGTGATGATGATGGTTGCTCTCGCTCTACGGGGACAACTCAATGCAACCGCAGGCTTCAACCATTATGGTGGCGAAGGTGAGCACAACGGTATCCGCCGGGGACAGTGAGCGCTTAACACATCTCGCACTTTCCTCAACTGGAGCCTCCTGTTCAACAAACCTGTAAATGCAAATGTAAAGTTGGAATTGAAATCTCTTGGGTGTGCCGTGAATGATAGATATGATTAAGTCCAACGGCAATGACCTTATTTCCACCCAGTGAATARCCTGAGAGTAACACAAACACGATGACCATAAGGAAAAATCGTAGAGGAAGAAAGTCAATGGGTATCTCTGCTCACGCAAACTTCAAGCACAACCATACCTCCCCTGCTCACTCACTCGAGTCCTTACCACCTTTCGCCCAAAAGAAGTCCAAATCGACGCTCGGTTAGATATATGCCTGGCCCACTCAGCTGCCAACCACACTTCCCAAAAGCTAACCACACCTCCCAGAGAAGTACTAAGTATATGGAGTAGGAGTCAGGGGTAAATGGCAGGGGTAAGTACCTTGTGTAGTGTATGCCTAGCCTACTCAGCTGGGCTTGGCGTAAGTGGAACAGTGCACTCGACGGCGAAGGCAATGGGAAAACGGTTCTAGAAACGGGGGCGGCGTTTTCGGCTGAGTCATCCAAAAAACGGCTCCCATAGATAGTCCTCCGATTAGTGGCTTATCTATGGGAGAGTGGACGGATTCCCGTTTTCCACTATCTGTGGCCGTATGTACCTGCTTTGGTCAGAACGCAGCCCTATAAACTCCGGCTTCTTGCGTCTGTGTTACGAAACTTTAAGCGATGATACGAGCCAACTAAGCCACCGGGAGCATAACAGCGTGTGACGAACGGCAGTCTGATCTGCCTAAATGGGATAGTTGAAGGATAACACTATTAGAAGACGTTCGGTGAAGCCAAAAGGTTCACAACAAGTATAGCAGCGTTATACTAGTTTCAATGATGATGATCTGTTGACTACTGCAGAACTATCTAACAATCTGAGTTCTCCAGTGGTCCTTTTATATCCTGACTGTCGTGGTGTATCTTGCTCAATGGTGATCGTCTGCTCACCGTGAGCGCCTGTTCATCAGTGAGCACCTCTGTGCACCTTCTGGTCCAATCCTCGTTTGAGGTTACACTGTCCGGTCTTGGCATGGCTGTTATGTCTCGATGGCTTGGTCGACCAGTGTACTCGCTTAAGTTCGTAACACAGCCACGTGAAGGCCGAGTGGTGTAACCTCCCTAGAATAAGAGCCAGGGTCAGAGCAGGGAGGGCTCACATCTGCCAAGACAGGCTCATGAGATACCTGAGGGCTCATGAGCCAGTTCGCGGTCAATGACCTAGACGTTAGCCGAAAGGTACTGATCGATTGTAGAAGCTATTGCTTGCTGAAGAGCCCAGTATAGAACGAAGGTCGGGAGGCCTTCTTTTATACAGGCCTTCAGCGGACCCGATATATCGGACCCGGGGACCCGAACCTTTCGGGTCCCGATACCACGGACCCGGGGACCCGGCGCCTTCGGGCCTTCGGGTCCTACCTGATTGGTCCGTTGGTTCTATCTAGTCTAGCTTATATAAGTGATCCCTGGTTGGATCGTAACACTCGGCCTTGTCTGCTTCCACCGTCACAGGAGCCCTTCAACGACAGAAGAGTGTCGCAGCCTCGGTCAAAGAACCCAGCAGCTGAGGTTGAGGTAGTCGAAGACGGGGTTGCTGCCCTCCTTCTCTCTCTCCTCTTCGCGGCCCTCCGTCTTCGTAGTCGTCACGAGGATTGCCGGATCTTTTGACGTTGTGTCCTCTCAAGTGTTGTCGAGCTGCCCAATGGTTTGGGCGCCTGACAGACGGCCCGATCTCGCCAAATTCCGATTGAGAAGGCGCTGGAGCAAAGGTTGTAGAAGCAGTTACCACAGTAGACGTGTTTACACTGAGTAAATATGGGTGATTCTGCCGTATCACCACATATGACACACCTCAGCACTCGTCTCTTGTGGAAAAGTCCCGGGAGCCTGACTTTTCCTCGTGGATTTGGCCGGAGACGCGGATAACCTGGAAACAATGCAGGAGCTGGTCAATGAAGCCGGACCGCACTGACTCCGGCGGCGCTGGCTGCTGGTAGATTGGTCAGGGTAACCATGGCGATAGGAACATTCTGCGGGACTCTGTTTGAGTTGCTGCCGGTTAAATGGTCGGCCGGACGGTTGAAAAAGTTGTTTTGCAGGCCGTATTCCACAGCAGCGCCGTTGATGAAGTTGCCAGAGTGCGACGGCAATCATCAGCACTTTTGCCGGGTGCAAATGCGCCCTTGTCTCGAACAAAGTCACACTGAAACGTCTAGGGCGGAAGATGTCAACAACCTGCTCAATGACTTCACCTGTCTGCCGTCCGTTCTAGCCTCCGGGAACGTTGGTTTCGAAAGAGACAAAAGAGCACTGAGGCTCAGGGACGACATACTTGAGCAGTGTAGTGAATCAGTGATGGCTAATGTCGAGTGTTCCCGACGCATGATATGTGGGAACAATATTTTTTTTTTTTTTTTTTCCCCGATCCAAACCCCTTCACTTTCGTGAAGACCTTTTTCTTGAAAAGTGATGCAACGTTAACAATACACCATAATCATACATACCTGCGCTGGCGGCGGAAGGAGCTCGGTTATCATGTCCCCGAACCCCCTGGTCTCCTCTTCCAGACGGCCGTTAAGGAGCGCAAAAGAGACTCGCAGAAGTTTGAGACGATTGAAGGTCGGCAGAATGCGTCTGAACTCGAAGGCTTCGCGGGCTCGAGCCGGGTTGGGCTGGTCGAGGCCAACCCATCTAACATTGATATACACTGTTCACGTTCGGAACCGTTAGCAATGCATCTCCGTCAGGTTCAGGATGTCCACTGTCAATGGGAATCATTAGCTTACCCATCTGAAGCCCTTCTGGCTCCCCAGCATGTGTTCCCTCCAAACAGATTCATACTTTGCCCGTGTCTCTGGGCTGGCATAACGTTCGATAACAGTCTGCACGGCTCAGGTCTGTTGTTCGAGTGTCAGCAAGTCGATCTCCGGCTGGTTGATCGTCGCAACCTCACGAAGACAGTCGACCTCTTGTTTCTTAGTATTCCTTTGGCCGGAGGGATCCTTGGGCCACTTCTCAGGCGGAGACAACGCAGCGTTCCTGTTGAACTTCCTCGCATCCAGCCAGCTCATGTCAAGAGCTCTAAGGTCCGTTCCTTCTCGCTTCTCCCTCGAATCGTTATCCCATTGGACCATCTCCCAGTCGTCGTCCGTCTTTTCCTCTTCCACCCAGCGCTTCCATTTCCACGTCTGCTTGGCCATGGAAATAACCTGCAGAAACCCAGCCACCGTTGCCCAGCGGTCATTGGTGGAAGAATGGAGTTTGGACTTGGGGGTACTCCGGGTGATGCCAGAGTTGAATAGATATGCGGGAAGCTCCCCTTAGGACGAAGGCAGCGAGGAGGCGGATTCGTGGATGCTGATGCTCGCTGCAAAAGGATTCAGGCTATCGTCAGGCTTGGCTTCCCATGTGCCCTTCCAGTGATTTGCTTGCACTTTGCCCTCTGAGAGCTGGATATCCCACGTTCCAAGACAATTGTTGGGGGTTCGTCATGTCTTGTACAGAGTAATTCGCGTGTAGGCTTTGTAGAGGTAGGGGTTGAGCTTTGGTGTGCCCTGTCCCGGAAGTGAGTTGGGAGGTTGGGTCTGATAGGCAGTGGGGGCTTGGGATGGATTCGCGGGAGGAGATGAATTGGCGCGGTAAGTGAAGAGATCGCCAACAGTGGTGTTGTTGAGACACTCCGACCTGAAGAAGAACACCAGCTCGTAGATCCGGGTCGGCATCTGGTTTTCGTCGTCATTTGGGACGACTTTCTTGGCCGTTGGTGGCCAAACCACAGGGTTTTGTTTCACGGTGCGGACTCGTCTTCTCGGCGGGTTGCTCTTCTGCGGGAAAGGCTCGGAGACGCCCACGGGAAAGGGGGATAAACAGCACCCTCAAAAGGAAGGCACCTCAGTGCCCGCTTCCTTATCCTCCTCCTTGTCAGCTTCCTCCTCGTAAGAAGAATCCGGATCTGCGTCCGGTAAGCCTCCGCCCCTCAAGCACCCGATATAGTCCGTGTCCTCCGTGTCCTCCGTGTGCTCCGTGTGCTCCGTATGCTGGGCGTCGTTGGGACCACAACGGCCGGCGAAGGCACCAATGAATCCTGAGCAGCAGCAGCAGCAGCTTCACGCTCCCGCTCTTGCTCCCATTGCTTGCGCAGCTTTGGGAGAGGGTTCCCGTTGATGTTGAGCCGATCGCAAGTCGTTCTCGTTCTGGGATGTCTCTACGGTCTCTGAGGGAACTTGCGGCGGCAGCATCATGACAGCCTCCAGCGAGGTACTCATTGGCACTTCGACGGAAGGGCTGACATCCGGAGCAGAGGTCCCTTGCTTGGCCTTCTTCCGGGGACGAGCGAGGCAATGCCCCTGGTCCAGCGGAGGAAGGCAATGGCCGATGGTGAGAGGCCGGTGAGGCCAACAGGTAGGAATGAGGGTTGGATGCCCTCGTTGTTCATGTTGGTGTTGGTCGTGGTGTTGGTGGTGGTGAAAAGCATCTTGTCCTTGGCGTTGGTTGGTATTGGCCTTGGGATAGGCGTTGGAAGATATCTTGGGTCGGGAGTGTTGAAGATGGAATTTCTTGGAAGCTCCTGCTCCTCCTCGGCCGCAAATTGAAAGAACTCGAGAGGGTACAAGGCCCTGCCCTCAAATGCCCTGCGCTTCCAGTTCCATACGGATCGTCGTCAAGACTGAGACGTGCGAGCCATTCAAGCTCTGCACTAAAGCGAATGTTGGGACCGCCACCGTTGTGTGTAGGCAGAAACCATTTCGATGTAGAGGATCATGGCGCTGGCGGACTTGTAGAAGGGAAAACGTGACCGCAATAACAAAACGAGAACAAGGTCATCGACCTCAAGGCCAAGATTATGCAGGCCTCGCCCGCCATAGTGACACCCTTGTAGGGACGCCGTTTTGCAAATGCAAAACAATGACGCGGGGGAAGCTCGGGTTTCTCGCTCTCGAGACAGCAGAGGATGCCGCGCATAATGGGATGTCGTCTTATGTCTGAAGTCCAAAAAGTGTTAGCTGCTGAACCGGAGGCAATGGAATGGGAGACGTACTATGTATCATTTTGATATATCGCCATCAAGGGGATCAGCTGAAAAACAAACATGGATGTTTTCATCCGGATCTAACGACTTGGAAAGCGGCAGGTGAGTCAAAATGGAACATCATGTCGTGGCGAGACATCCATGCGCGATATGATGGGACCATGACTGTGTATGCATCTTCTGCATTGGCGATGGAGTGTACAATATCCTCCTTGTCTCTGTGGACAAGAGACGGGCCGAATAGTCGAAATGGAGACGTCGGATGTGTTTCGAGGAGTCGAAGAAGAATCCTGTGGATCATGGAGATGATGGGGGCGGAAGTCAATCACCGAAATCTGATCATCTCTGTTGTTGTTGAGGTGGGTATGGCTGACTGTCGAAGTAGATTTGGACTGTTGAGTAGTCCAACCGTCGTTGCTATGCGGGAACGCAGTGTTTGCCGGTCGTGTGAGGGGAAAAAAGCAATCGCTGGTGGGATAAGTGGGATCAAGGCATGATGACATAGGTATATGATGGTAAATTTCAAAGATGATGGCTAAGATAGCTGTGAATGATGGAGAGAGGGGAGACAAACGAAACATTCTGCGAGGGGAGAGGCCAGTCCTTTATACCTCAGTCCAGCGGGACTCGCCTCCCACCAAAGCTCATCATCACAGCAGTGCTTGCATCGCCGTTAGAAGAGGACGGACATTGTGGTTACCGGAAGACGGCAGCCCAAATGGAAAGTAGTGTACGAACTTGCTTGAAATGTAACATGTGCTTCCCTCCACTCACTGTCGATCAGTTGGTAGGGTAAGACTTGGGCTGTAGTTGTTCCGTTGTCACCACCAATATTGACGATCCTGGTAGTAAGGGGAACCGCTAGCCCCGGGATGAGCGGGAGAAGGTTGTACCATGGCCGAAGCAGAGTGATAGCTACTGCCATATCCTCGGCTTTCTCGATCTCTCAGTGCGGTCATGATTGCCTGTGACTCTTCATACCCACTGGGTTCGGGTTTCAAGCCATAGGAAGCCATGAAGTTGTGCCTTCCGCCCCACGCTTGCAAGTATTCATAGTCCGACATGTGCTTCCCCCAGTGCCCATTGCGGTGGGACGTTGCAGCGTTTGAAGGTGGATAGTACCTGTTAATTGTCGGCAACTGTTAGAGTGATGTGGCTCCTTCTTAACAAGCACTTAAGCCCAGAGTGGGAGTCCAAGTGGAACCTACCTGTATCCGGCACTGTAGTTTCGTAGAGACTGTTCGTAGTAGTTCCCTGTGCCAGGACCATGGTAGTTGTCATTGTAATGTTCGCCGCTGCTTCTTGATGAAGGGTGATGGCTGTAGGATCCGCCGTGACTTTGGGAATCAACCATCCAACCACGCGGTGCGGATGATGGCTGGCTCGCGCCACGGGCAGACGGAGCATAGTGAGACGGAGAGTGCGATGCATAGTGGTCGTCATGGTCTTGAACATAGCTGGGACCACCGGAGACGACTCCATAGGAAGGAGCTTGGTCGTGATCACTTTGGTAGCCATCGTCCGAATCCGAGTGAGCGTACTCAAAATAGCCGGTGTACTCCACATGGCCACCACCATCGACAGCGCTTTCCTGCTCATGGCCGCTTTCCTCCTCTTCAATAACGGCAAAACCCGTGTATTCCACTGCTACTGCATCCTCGCCAGCATCATATCATGGCTGTCATGGTCATGGGCTCCATGATCGTCATATCCACCGTGATCGTAGTCGCCATAATCGTACCCTCCGTCGTCATACCCTCCGTCGTCATACCCTCCGTCGTCATATCCGCCATCGTAGTCATCATAGTCGTCGTAGCCGTAATCATCGTCGTAGTCGGACATGCTGGAAAAGCGGGGAAGGAAGCTGTGCAGGGGATGGCGGGATTGGACAAATGGAAAGGGAAGAGTCAGCAGGTGGGAGGAAGGCTGAAGGAATGAAGCAGTGGCAGACCCGCAGGCCTTTTATAGAAGCAAGAGATAATGTCGACGGAAAAAACATCAAGAACAGCCCGGTGGAAGAGGGAAAGGCATGAGCAAACGCGGAGAGGGGGCAGTCCCGCGAGGATGGAAAGTCCACGCCGGGCCTCCTGCCGCGGAAGGTGGGCCCATTTTAACTGGAAGGCGCTGTAAGCCCACTGTAACTTCAACGCTAATTTCGATGCCCTGGTTAATCGAACCTGACCAGGCTTTCCTGGCTGCCATGTCGAGAAATTCCCTCACAAAACATGATAAAAAAACACAATCAAGATCAGAAGGCTGCACCTCAAAGGACTCTGGGAATTGAGCTTGTAGTAGCACAATCTATATTATCACTGAAAGCTGGATATGATGCCGAATGAGCGAGTGTCCTCGGTGAGTGTTCTAGGTTGCCTGTTTGACCTCGGGGGGCTTGCATGGGGCAGCTGGCAGGTGCATGTTTTCCTGCAAGGTCCTGTGGCACCCGCGTTTTAGGCGTCTGCACCTCCCAAACAGCGCACTGGAGCTGGATGCTCGTGTTTTCCTCACCAAGCCTCGCTCTGGCTCCATGACGGGACTCAGGTTTTCATACTTCCGTCCCATTAACACCTTCATCCCTTCTCAAGGCAAGACAGCTCTACCTTCCTCTACCTGGTACCAGGTACTTAAGGTCCGTGTTTGGAAGGTACAGTCACCAAACCACCGTGGGGAAGTATGGCGCAGTCGGTAGATGGGGCGCCACATCTAACCTGTCTGACCACTTCCTTAGTAGAACCGGTTCGTTCGAATCTGCCCGGGAGCGGCTTCAAACAACTTTTTTTTCTTTCTTTTTTTTTTTGTCCCTTTTTTACCCTCTCATTTTTAACACAGTGTTTTCTGCTGATTTATGACTTCGAAGAAACGACGCATCTACCGCGACTCTATTCCACAGCTCGGGGAGCTTAACACTCCTTCCGATCGAGGCTCAACAGTCAACACTCAAAACCCACAGCCCGACATCCATCCAGCCAACACCACAAAATCCAGTTATTCAGGAAACCATCATCCCACCCCTTCATAGGCTAGACATCAACCCCGATGCCAACTGAAGCACTTCCTCATCCCATGGCTCTTGACGAGGGCGAGCAAATGAGGCCCCTTGGGCACGAAGTACGAGAATCAGCTTGCCAGCCTGGCAGACAGCATCGGGCCGGGCGGGATTGATCATGAAAGCGTTCATGAATCCGGGAAGTCCTCCCCACTGGTCGAGGTACTTGAAGCAGTCTTGTATTGTTGAGTCGGACTGCGGTTTGCTGCTTGAAGTCCCATGCGTGTGTTTAGTAGAGGAGGGATCGAGATACGAATCACTGGGTTCACTGCTACTAGCATCAGCTGTTACGGACGTTGGTTCATGAGGAAAAGAGGGTTTGTTGATGTACCTGGATGCCTCGGTCCCTTTACCCCTGCGATCACTCCTCCATTCCTCCTCCTCTTTATGTGACGCTGCTTGATACGTCTCCTCAGAGGGAGAGGCGACGGTATTTGGGTTACTGGTAGGTAGACGGTTGGTTAGTTTCTGGACACTCCATCATTGCAGACCAAAGAAGTCCGGTAAGTTTACCCCCAGCCGTTGCCTTGACTATTATCATCAGGACTTCCATCGTACCCTGTCATCATCTCTCCATTTGAGCTTATTTCCTCCGATTCCTCGTCGACAACCTTCGAACACTTGGATCGGTAGTAATTCCTATTCCACTCCTCTGTCAGCTATGGGTTCTTACCAAAGAGAGTATCAGGCAGTTTGCTGCATGTACAATACCTCCAATCATGCTCAAGCTGTCTATCTCTACCACAGGCACCACAGATTGTCGTCTTGGGCGTGCTGTACAAACGCTGCCCCTGGTCAGAAGCAGTACCGTTGCCCCTGGGGCTTCTCAGCCTGTTCAAGCCCTCCATGCCGTACACCGCCGTGCGGAACCATCCCTGGTCATTACTATTACCATCGCCGTGGTTTCCAGATTGTTGTTGTTCCACATCTTGATCCTCGTCAGGATCTTCCTCCCATCCTCGCTGGCCCGCATAGCTACCACTACCAGTGCCACTGTCCTCAGCACGAGGACTGGCAGATGTCTCCACCTCCGGCAGTTTCATCGAAAAGTGGAGGTCCTCTTGGATACTAGACGCATCACCAGTGGCCCCACCATCATGGGCAGCCCGGGGGCGGCCACACCGGCTACAATCCCCAGGGCCAGGACCACCACTACCACGCACCCCAGCAACGCCACCGTCACTCTGCACATTCTCATACCGCGCGGCCTCAACGCCATGTCTCCCGTGTGCGGTCTCACCACCCCACCGGCCATCACTCCCCCCTTCTTCATCAAAATCCTCCTCCCCATCTCCTTCACCTCCACTTCCACCCCCTCTACCTCCTCCATCTCCTTCATCCCCACCTCTAGATCCAGTCCCAACCCCAATCCCAACCCCAATCCCAATCCCAATCCCAATCCCAATCCCAATCCCAATCCCAATCCCAATCCCAATCCCAATCCCAATCCCAATCCCAATCCCAGTCCCAGTCCCAGTCCCAATCCCAATCCCAATCCCAATCCCAATCCCAATCCCAATCCCAATCCCAATCCCAGTCCCAGTCCCACTCCCAGACCTTTCCACCTCTCCCCCTGCCACCCCCTCACCCTCAACATCCCACGGATCTTCCACCCCTTCCAACCAACTCCCCACCTCCAGCATACTTGACGTCCAAGTCTCCTTGCCCCTGTTGTCCGGTCTCCTTAACCTCTCGTTTGCCCCGGCCATGTCGGCTTCGTGCTGAGGATAAGAGCCAGGAAGGGAGATGGGGCTAGGGCTAGGGCTAGGGGGGCGGGAGCAAGAGCGGGAGTAGCAAGGAGAATCTGGGACGGCGATTCTTAGGGTTTTCTGATTGGAAGAGGGAGAGGGAGAGGGAGGCGGAAAATGAGAATGTCTTGGACCAGAGGGACAAAGAAGGCGAGAGAGAGAAGATGTTGTATTGAACAAGGAAACAAGGCTACGAACGATCGCGGGGAAAAGCTAGCTAAGCGTGGTGCTGGGAAGAAATGGGCCCAGCCCGGCAGGCACGGCTGGAGACCGTGAGCCGGCTGGGCACAAGAGAATGAGAGCCTGCGGGAGCTGGAGATGGGGGGTAGGAAGGGTAGGGGTAGGAGGTCATGGTGGCTGATTAATTTTCTCCTCGCTGTGGGTGAATGGGGTTGTGGTCTTGTGTGGTTCTGGTGGTGTGCTTGGAAAATCTTGTGTGTCTTGGGGTCTAAGTTTTGGTTCACAGGATGTCCCTGATGGGTGGGTGTAGGCTTGTGGTTTCCGTGGATAATCTGGTCGTGGGTAGCATGGGAGTGTGCTGCTTGGGCCTACCTTACTTATTTACTTCTGAGCTTGAGAAGAAGACCTGTATAGGTGGTGACATTCCAAAGGCTTCATCAATGTCTCTCAGTTCCATTCACGTAGAAAACGGCCCTCAAATGTAGTCAAGACGGAGTCTCTTGTCACGAAGCATGTAAAGATGATGTTCTTTCTTTTGACCTAACTCTAAGCACCACTATCTCAATGCCTTACACAAATAATAAACTTTCCTTCGGCTCTAAGAAAGATGCTGGCAGCATAATGATGTTCTACGCCCTTGTAACCTGGAGCCACTTCCATGCATTTCGTTCCCCATCCTTCAACTGGTAAAGTGAGCTCCGTGTTCTGAAGAGTCTTTCAAGATCTTTCCAGCACGGATAACGGGCATATTCCGTATTCTTGTTCATTACCAAACACGACCATGAATTCGCGGATGTTGCTGAAGCCTTTGTTTGAGTCAAGGCTTGACAACTGCTCCAACTGCTCCAACTGCTTGAAGTCGGTGTTGACTGTTGTCCGCTCGTTGACTTTCGCTAGCTTGGCAGCTAGGCCGTAGATGGTGGGCTAGATGTTCGCTTGAGCGAGAAAGAGGTTGACGCGGCGGGATCTACTGCTCGTCGGGAACCGGAACGATTGTGACGGCAGGCTCGTCCTTCAGTGTGTCGGCGCCGGCCTCAGGTGGGGTAGAGTACGGACTAACGTAGAGGCCACTGTTCAGAATCGTGTAGGCGTTAGTGACAAGCTGAGATTGATGATCCTTGAAGAACTGGCAATCATGGAACATACCTCAAGTTCTCGCTCCTGACAGCCGGAGGCTGGGCCATAAAAGCGCGAACATCCTTGTGTAGTACGTTGTAAGCGCGTGTGGCGCGCCAATACGGCCCATCCTCCCTGTCGTACAATGGCATATTTTCCATAGGGACCCATCCACACAGGTTGTTCGTTACATCCTTCTCCACCTTGGGCATGCTCTTCAAGGTCTCAATGATGCTGCGGTAGGTCTTGTCAGCCGGAACTCCACCGGTTCCATGGAGTAGGTCCAGCCAGTCGCGACGTTTCCAAAGGTCAACGATCTCGACGGGAACATAGGGCCCTATCCAGGCGTCTGCAAAGTTCCTCCGCGCGCATCTGTAGCGGGCAAACCAGCTTACGTTCCACGACTCCTCAAAGAGGCGTTCGATCTCGGTATCGTCGTCTTGGGAACTCATGCTTGGCTGCAGGTAGACCGAAGATGTGGCGGAGAAAGGCTGGTCAGGTTAGAGCTTGCCAAGCGTGCCGTCACAGAGGAGAAGGCGAAGGGAACTGAGGAAAAAAAGAGGAAAAGACCTTACCATTGTTTGAGTCTTGTAGTCGTGTCAATGCGTGGTTGTGTCCTTGGATATGTGTCGATAAAAACAAGCAACCAAAATCTTGGAGGAAATGCGAATAGTTGTGATGTTGTTGGGGAAAAGTGCTGAAGGTTCGTTAGCAGATTTATGGGAGCGAAAGACTCGGATGGTTGTTGCCGTTCCGAGAAGACACTTGACGCTTTTTCGCCATGTCGGAGATAGGCACCACTCGAAAATGAAGGTGCAACAGTAGCCAAGGAAATCACAGACATTTCATGACGGAGCGTTCTTGCCACCTCCAAAAAGAACTACCGTATAAACTCGGGAAATTGAGATTCGGGAAGGCAGGCACAACGCAGGGTTAAAGGTCTAAAAGAGCATGTATGTACCTAGTTGTATGTACGTGCCAACACCTTTAACCCTGCATTCCCGAATCCCAATTTCCCGAGATAATACGGTATTGGGGTCCAGTGCTGCTGCACTTACTCATATCATGGCAAGTGTATCGTTCCTTTACTGAGGTGCTCCCCTTGCAGCCCCATACCTTAGGTTGTCCTCTTGTTCCTTCTCCCCCTCAACAACCATCATCTCTCAGGATGGCCATCTCCTTCCTAGGTGTACAAACAAATGTCACCGTGTCAGGTTGCACTAATCAGGTTTAGGGGGGATCGTGGGTTTCCATTGGATTCTAAACCTATGCCAACCAAGCGAGCTCGTCTTAGACCTCAAGCACAATCCCCAAGCTCTAACCATCGTCATTCTCCTGTTTGGCAACTACTTCCACAACCAAAGAAGATGTTCCAAGTCAAAGGAATGAATTCTCAGACCCATCGCAACTTTCTTGAGAGTTCCCTTGGCTCAGGCCCTGCCGCAATGATCGGCTCTTACCGATTCCTCCAGAAAGCACCGATCCATCTGGCAGAATCCTTCAAGATGAAGTTACTCCTCCTTAGGGTCAACCTGGGGATAAGACTCCTCCTTAACGTCAACCAGGGGATGAGCAAAAACAGCTCCTTGTTTGCGCAACGCAGTGATCAGTTGACCAGCTCGCAAGACCGCATCGGTATCGTTGGGGTCGATGCCAAAAGCCGACATGAAGCCAGCCAATCCGCCCCAGAGCTTGACGTAGTCCAAGTCGGAGACTGCTGAGAAAGGCTCCATACCGTACGGAAACTTGTCGACCTTCGCCCTGTTTTGCATCTGGTCAGTAGAGCCCTTGGCCCCTTGTTGAACAGCAGGGGCACGGAAGATGTGTTAAGAGATTCAAAGAACTTACAGTTGTCTGTACTCTTCGGTGGGGAAGAATGTATCCAAATCCTTATGGTCGCGCTTTTGTGCGCGTGATTCAGCCCAGCGCACGCCCATGGTATGTTCAATCAAGACATTTCCATCGACACGCCCGCAGAGGTAATTCGTGGCCTCTCGCTCGCATTGTGGCATGAGGAACAGGCGTTCAAGGATGGAAAACCTGTTGCTTTCATCCCAGTCGCGGTTTTGCCAAGCACCAAGATTCTCCTCAGTGTGATCCTCCAACGTTCCATCACTCTTGCGCAGCGACAAGACATAGCGAGCCCACCAGTTTTTCTCCCACTCCTCTCTGAACCTGCGGTGGATGGCGACTCTCTCCTCTTTTGTGGCCATCTTGACGGATTGAGGTGGGCTAAAAGTGAGAGAGAGGTCAGAAATCAGTATGATTTGGACAAATAAAAAGCTACACTCGGGGCACGCCGAAAGACTCTCCATGTACGCCCAAGATCGTAATCATCGATTTGCACATTCCGTCTTACACATTCTACAGCAGGAAGCGAATATTCCCTGAATCACGCACTTGCGTTACTTCTTAGGAGATGGCATTCGGGCCAAAAGGCGATCGATATTAGAACTCATCTGATCCACTTGGAAGGAAAACCAACTATGTACCTGCAAGTGTCTCTAGGATCCCAAACATCCATTCTTCCTTCAACGATAATGATAAAAGCGATCTTTCCGATCCACTTGGAAGGAAAACCAACTATGTACCGGGGTATACTTGAGGGCGCACATGGGGAGTTATGGGGGGTGAGTGCGCCGAGTGTAGTATCGTATCAAGGTAAAGGCAATACATACCGAACTCTGATAGCGCTTTAATATCAGAAGTCAAGAAGGCGCTTTGGCAAGCCTGGCTGCAGCGAGCCAACGAGAACAAAGTTTCGCTGTTGTTATCGAGTGTGAAGCTGGTTTGCCGATACTTTTGGGTTGGGAGTTGTTGTTTGGGAGAGAAAACTTTCGGGCCTCCCATAGAGACGCGGAGCGTTGAGGGGCGGGGTAAAATACCCAGAAGGCAAACAATACTCAGTCGCGTTGCCGGCCGGTGCCCAATCGTATATGGACAACTTGGGATGAAATCTAAAACTCTGCAGAGGATTAAGTGCAGGATACGAACACTGTTGTCAATCACCTGGCGCTGCTGGTAATTGCAAGGGCTCATTGTCCAACTTTATACACTCAAGCCAACGGAACCTCGTCACTGGAAATTGTCCATAATAAAGTCCTCAAGATTCGGGTCCCAGTTCAAGAGAGAACCGCCAGCCATTCCATATTCTGGAGAGCCGCCAAGAGGCTGCCAGAGGGGATTGTTTCCCAGATCTAGTGGAGCATTTATTTGATCTCCTTGTCCGAATGGATGGGAGCTAGGCCCTGATGTCGAGCCTGTGTTTGGGACAGAAGTTTCGTTGATAGCTGAAGACATTGGTCCTCTTTCGGTCATCGAAGATTCTCCGCCAGTTTTATCTACACCCGCATTCGTTAACCTTCTTGTAAGAACCAACATTGCAGACCACATACCTGATAGTCGGGAAACCATATTCCCATGAAACTTTCGCAAGTGTTCTAGAGATGTGTGCGCAGAGATGCTAAACGAAGCAAAGTGCCCTAAAACCTCTTGACATAAGGCCCAGGACCGGTCGAGACGTTGCTGTTCCGATGATGACGATGGTTCCGAACAAAGTTGTCCCAAAATAACAACTATCCCGGCTGTGAAGGCATCTGTTTGCTTGCGTGAGCATTCGGGACACAAGCATACACAGTAGTGGATTAAAACCTACAAAGTGCATCCCAGCACCATCCGCCAGTTGTATTCGTCCGGTAGGTACTATGTACCAGCTCAAGCAAGTCGATGGCTGCCGTTATGCAGATTCTGGCACACTCGGCAGCGAACGAGGTATAAAGGGCCCGTCTGACGTTAGGCAAATTCCTTTTTGTCGGGGAGCTAGAGCCACTGGTCGAGTTCGACACGGTATCCATGCATAACTGTAACAGAACAGGGCGATGAAGCATCAGGCGTAGGTAGAGAAAGCTTGGAATAAGGTTAGGACTTGCAACACAACATGAGGAAGATGGGACCTACTTTCCATGGAGCACAGTCCGCTGGGTGACAATAATTTGTCTTCTCTCCAGTTCCACCGCCATGAGGTCGGTCGGCGTGCTCCAGGACATGATGGGATTCACGGATCTCTCATAGCGTGAAAGCTTCTCGTCGAGCGCGAGGATGGCATCGAGGCCGTGGGTAGCTTGATCACTACTCGATGGGTCCTGTAAATTGGTTGGCCGGCCTAAAGGTGACTGGTAGACGGTGGACAGAATCTCTCCCATGATGTGGCATTGCTGGATATGTTCGAGGTAGAAGTACATCTTTGACGGCACACTACCCGATGAAGGGCCATTCTGGCGGTCAAGCTCTCCGTAATCAAGTTCGGCAATGGACGGTAATGCCAGCGCATCGATATGAGCAGTCATAGTGGGCCTCCCATAGGTCATGCTGACGGTCCTGTTGCAGAGGCAGTCCGCGGTTAGTCCTTTACTCACAACCCATGTTACCATAGAGGGAAATTACTTACAAGTCCAGGATGACACAACCATGCCATGTCCTCCTCCGTATCTCCTTCTCCAGCTCGGACCGGATAATACGCGTCGACTGACTCGCCTCTGTGTGGAGTCCAAGCCCCTGAGCAAGTCGGCAGGCTACACCAACGGAGTTCCAACATCTCTGAGGAAAGGGTGTGCCTAACAAGAATATGGTCATGAGTAACAGGGCTTGGACAACCCCAGTGTTGTTGAGGTCAAGCAGATCGAGACTGACGAACGCCTTTGCTCGGTCAAAATAGGTCTGTAGCGCGGAAGCCTTGCCATCGGGACTGAGATCAGAGAACTGGCAACCTAAAGCGAAGATGGTATTGAGAGCGAAATGAAACACAATAGTGCTGGCATCCGCTCCCGGAGAACTCCCAAGGCCTAGACCGGGAGGGGATAGTGGCTCAGCAGAATGCCCATGGTTAGGTGTCCACAGACTCTCGTACGCTCGCTCAAAGGTGGGCTTGTGGAAGAAGGGATACAACCAGTATACCCTCTCAAAGTAGCGTTTGAGGAGATGGTCGGCCAGAGCCCGTGTAGGTAATGCAAACTTGTCGGCCTGAGCGAACTGCATGTGTGTGGGAATGCCCAAATCACCTTTGGAATGGAGGGAATTGTAAGTCGCAAGATGTGGCATCTGTGTCGGTAGGACATCGATATCTGGAATGCGATGTGTGTGGTTCTTCTTGACGAAGTTGCTAGCTTCCTTCATGAACGAGGCAGCCGAAGAACTGCCATAGAAATCGTCGGTGGCGTCAAATGCATGGCTAGCATCTTTTTCGGTAGAGACGGCTCCCATAGCTGTTATTGCGCCAACCAGTTCAGATGCTCCCTCAAGCCGTTCGGCCGGTGAAAGAACGGGCATGTGGCGCGGAGGTGGTGGTGGAATGGCTGCCGGACCCGGACCCCGACTCGGTGCTCGGTGATCGCGCCCGTGACTGGGACCGGAATCATTCAGAGACGGACGGATCGGACTTTGGTGTTGGGAATCCGGATGAGAAGGAGCGGCAACAACGATGGACTGTTCAAAGAGAGAGGGAGATGGCCGCTGGGGGGAATCCGACTGACCAGAACCAGGGGCAATAGCGGATCGCGGTGTGGGGCTGGATGTTATCGGGGGAGTCGGGATCCCGTTCTCCACACAGAGGCGCTCCAGTTGACGGATCCTCTCATGGAGGGTTTTGACATATGCATCGTTGCTTGCTGTACGCGCATTCTCGATGGTGTAGATGCAGTGTTGCAGAGGCAAAGACCGACGTTGACAGGTCGAGCAGATCGGCTTCCCTCCGTCGCAGCGAGACTTTCGTTCGCGGCAAGGCTCACAGGCCAGCGGGATCTTTCGCCGTCGCAGCTTTTCATTGCGCCCACCTCCTGGCATTTTGTGTAAACTTAGGTACTAGTAGACCTTTGTGGCTCCCGCCCTCTGATCATGTTCTCGGCAATGGGGCCGGAGGTCGAGGTCGGGCCCGGGTCGCCGGGGTCGGGAAGGTGCCATGAGGTGAAGTCAAAAGTGGATCCTGCCAAGAATGCCAACTTTGTGGAGGCTGCCCGCCCATCACGCGTCTCGCCAACGGCTCTCACGATCCAGATCCCTCTACAGCTGGAAACCAATCAACAGAGTAGCAAATCCTTGCCCTCATCTTGGCCGACGCAAGTGTCGAATGTGTGACCCAGCAGCACATTTGGGTCCCAACGAACCATCCTCCATCAACCAACTATAAATCAAGGTGTCCTCCAGCCATTTGACTTTTTTTCTTCATTCCAGGTCTCCTTCTCTTTTGGTCATGCTACATAGCGGGTTGATGCATGTAACTGACCCCTGAGATAGTCTAGAACCTCATTGCGATGGGAACCCATGCTATGAATGCTTGCCGGGATCGGGCTATAGGGGCAAGCTGTAATGACGGAAGAGTGCGCGATGATCACCTTTTCACATCTTGTTCTTTCCTGCGTTAATGAGCAATGGAGACGACCTCCTTTCCAACTCAGTCAGTGGCTGGCTGCCCTGCGTCGACTCGGATGGTTCCACGACTGCCGAGTGCCCCTGGTTCATCGGACTGCACCTTGCCCCTGATTGCGACCATGAAATACCACCACAGGGACCATTTTCCTTCAGCATTAATCAGCCTCAACAACTCAACAAACTCCCATTGTACAACAGAAGACTGGAACCGCAAAAGGCCCAGACACCGCTCTGGAAAAGATATCTGCTCGCAGTACCACAAACAGTTAACGCTGGTCGTACACCGCTCTCCCTGTCCACTCAGCTGAACTCTGAACCGTTGGTACATTTCCTGCAGTAATTTTCCATTTTCCGTAAATTACCGCCATTTCAATGGTTCGTGCACCAGCGCCCAGAGCCAGGCACGAGCGGATCCAGTGACGTTCGGTGCCTGAATATGGGTCGCAAAGGAGTGCGCCGTAAGGATGTAAAACAGGGTGTCATTTTTTCATTACCCTGACAGTAATTATGAAAATTACCGGTGACCGTAATTACTGATCGACCTCTAGGCGTAACATTGCCCCAGAATCGGAGCTTCCAAAGTGAGACAATACCAATCAATATGCAGTGATCCAGGCTTAGCCTATTGATCTGCATCAGGAACAGCGCTTGATCGTCGCCGTGTCACCTTCAGATGATATAAAAGCTTGTTCCAACTTGGCAGCTTTTGCCATCTTCACACTTTTCACATTCGACGGAACTTCACATTTCGAAACATGGCTTCGAACAATCATGCTTCGAATGCCGGCAAGATGAGCGAGAGGCCCTCCACTGAGAAGATGGAGAGGACCGTCTCCGACAGCGAGCACCATCGCAACATGACGAGACGGATATTATGGAAGATGGACACGAGGTACCTAGTTGATTCCGTCCATCATCCATCTTCAAGGAGTCATTAACCCACAAAAACACAAGAGTCCTGCCTGTCCTTGCCCTCCTCTTCCTCTGCTCTTTCCTCGATCGAGCCAACGTCGGCAACGCCAGGATTATCGGTCTCGAAAAGGATCTTGGCCTCTCCAATACCCAGTATACTCAGGGTCTGGCAGTCTTCTATGCCACATACATTGCAATGTATGCCACTGTCGCTTACAACACAGGCCTGTATTGGTTCATCACTTACACTTCACTAGTGAACTTCCGAGCAACCTGGTCCTCAAAAAGGTCACGCCCAAGATCTGGCTGCCCTTCCTCACCATTATATGGGGCATTATCACCATGTGTTTAGGATTCGTAAAGAACTTTGGAAGCTTTTTCGGCGTGCGAGCCCTGTTGGGCATTGCCGAGGGCGGCCTCTTTCCAGGCATTGTGCTCTATCTTTCCGGCCTATATACTCGCCAGGAGATGGCGCTGCGAATGGGCATCTTCTTCACCGCTGCCTCTTTGTCGGGTGCATTCGGCGGTCTTTTAGCACGGGGGCTCTCTGCTATTGGTCCACGTGGTGGGTTGGAGGGGTGGAGATGGATCTTCATCATCGAAGGCTTGATTGTGAGCTCAACTCCAGGCACCAGTGCAAACCGTATCAAGGGCGAGACTAACATCTTTATGTTTCCAGACCATAATGGTGGGTATGGTGACATATCTCCTGCTTCCAACAAGTATAGTCACTGCTCCTTTCCTGACCGAGGAGGAGAAGGAATACGCTGCAAGGAGGCTTCAAGGAGCCACCGGCGCAGATACCGCGGATAGGTTCAAGTAAGACAGCGGACAGAATGTATTGGTAGCTAACCTCAGCTAACATGTCTCGTCTTGCAGTCCCGTTTCGGAACGAGAGGAAAAGTTCAAGTGGTCTGAAGTTCGCCGTGGCGTCTTCAACATCCAAGTTTGGCTAACAGGTTCAGCATATTTTGCCCTTGGGGCTGGGCTCTACAGCTTTGGTCTGTTTGTGGGTTTGCCGCTCTGCGCTTTGCATCTTCAAAAGACCAAGATTACCTGTACTGACAAGCCCCAGCTCCCAACCATCCTCAACGACCTGAACATCACATCCAACCCCAACCAGACCCAACTGTGGTCGGTTATCCCATACGCAGTTGCCACCCCGGTCACAGGTCTGTACTGTCGATATCTTTCGGTTCCTGCCCCTGTCGAACTTACAGCTAAAACACACGTGCAGTTCTCATTGCCTTTGCCTCTGATCGCCTCAAACTCAGGGGCGTCATGATGCTCTACACTCTTCCCATTGCCATCATTGGCTACGCCGTTATCGCCAATGTCGCCTCTGCCCAAGTTCGTTTTGCTATGACATGCTTGATGGCCATCGGCATGTACAGCAGCATACCATGCATTCTCGTCTGGAACTCCAACAATTCTGCTGGGCACTACAAGCGAGCTACCAGTTCAGCTTTGCAACTTGCTATTGGAAACGCGGGCGGTTTTGTGGCTAGTACGTATTGGCATATGTCTTATCTGAGTTCGTCCACTGACCAACGCTCATCTCAGCTTTTGTTTATCCTCCAAAGGATAGGCCTTTGTATCACAAGGGGCAGACGATCCTCCTTGGTCTGCTAGTTTATGCTTGGTTTGCGTAAGTGTTGGTTGTGCAGTGGGGTAGAAGAGCACGCTTGCTAACATTTTGCAGGATCCTCGCCAATGTGCTTTGGTGCAACAAGATCAACAAGGACAAAGCCGCTGGGAAGTATGAGAAATACGAAGGCTCTGGAGATGACAGAGATCCGGCATTCAAGATGATCTTGTAACCTTAAAGAAATATTCCGCGGGCACCAGCGGGTTTCAGTCCTTCAAGCCCAACAGAACGCAGACGAAGAAACACAAAAATGAACACTTAAGCTCCTGGAAAACATCAAGAATGGAGCTAGAAAAAAAAAAAAGGGCGTACTTATCAAGCCTTCCAGCGGTTCGCCCTAATTGCCCGCTGGTCCAGAAATCCGTAGGGCTGAGGATGTAGGGCTGGTAGGTTACGGGCAAGGGTAAGCGCCGGGGCGGATGGCCTGTTTCAGAAATGGCACATCTTCGCACTGCCGCCTCCCGTCGGTGTGGAATACCTGCAGTTACCTGTAACCAAGCAGAGCAGAGAGGATGGTTGCATTAGCAAAAAGCCGCCCCTGATAAAGCCAATCACACCCAGCGATCCTCTCCCCTGTTGTCAGCCCAAGGTCCAGCCTCAAGTTAAGCAGTCGATCCGGCCAACGCCATTCAAAACCCCTTCAAAACGGATCGGTAGCGCCTGCAGTAACCATCTTTTGTCTCCCATTTACTTCTCAACTGCGTCTCTCACAAGCTTCGTGAACCCGTCATTCTAGTACTCGTCAACAACCTCTCCGGACAACACCATGGAGCAGCCCAGTCGCAGAACAACGAATCTTACCGCATTACACTCCATAAACAGTTCCGGAGATCGTTTACGGAAATGTAGGTACCTGACCCATGGACATCATCATAATGAACGAAAACAGCCACAGAAAAACATGTTGACATATCATGATGTACTCCAGATACACCCAAGGAATACGCAGAAAGAGTTCGAGCATATGCATCCATCACCGCGTCGCATTCGTTCCAGCCCGGAGACAGTGTTCGAAACCTGGCAGATTTCCTGTGGCAGCCCTATCTGCTGCGCGCGGTGCAAATAAACGGGTCCTCGCTGATTCCAGGAGCCAATAACCACCCGAAGATCAGTCCCTCTCCTTCCTCTCTTGGGCCTGATGGTGACAAGCATCGGCAACAAACATGCCCCTTTGCCTCAATCTACCACTACCTGCCTGGCAGCACAGCCATGCGAAAGATACCATTTGACACAATCAAGGAGTTTGAAGAGCTTGGAGAGGCAGCGGTTCCCGAAGAGCCGGGATCTTTCGCCTTCCTCGTACTCCAAGGTTATCCCTGCGCTGAGTGGTTGAACACACTTGGAGCCCGGTTTCAAGTAGACCCAGAGTTCTTGCATCGACACCTTGTCTTTGCTTCGGCGTCTTCGACATGTGTCTCTGGTCAAGGGCAAAGCCAGGGAGAAAGGGGAGGGGGTGGTGAAAGAGGAGGAGACAGAGCGGTTCCCTTGAGAAGAGACGGTGGTGGTGCACCAAGGATTCTGCCATCTCGACACGGGGACATGATCTCGCTACAGGTTTCCAGCATTGGTACATGTCATAGAAGGCGAAGGAATGGGGGGACCGGACACTCGGCGGCAGTGGTCGGTGACGGCCAAGCGACGCTGGACCGTCAAAGGCAGGAGGCAGCGGGGGAGATGGCGACTTACATGGATAAGCTGGCCAGCTTGAATGCTTCGGGGATCCAACCAGGCGATTCAGTAGTGCGAGAGTTCTCCCTCTACGCGGGCGAATATTTCTCGTTGGAACAGGCGTTATCGCTGAGCGTGATGAGCTTGGGAAAGGGAAAAGGGTGGTTAGGTGCGTTCCTTGCTGTCTGCCGTTCATAAGCTTTTGGACTGTTATCTTACTAACACGAACGTGACCACTGCAGGTATCATTTGGACCGATGACGGTGCGCCCCTTTCCAGTGGGCTGAAGGGACCCTGGCAGCCCAGCACCCTGCACCCAAGCTCAGACGACATCGAACTGAACTATATTCCTGTTTCCTCACATACCCCTAACGTAGCGTCGAGAAGTCGCCGGCGAGCAAGGTTTCCCGCAAGCTCACCACCTCCTGCAACGTCCGACCCCTTCAAAGGTCCTTCAAAGACAAAGATGGACAACCTGATGGAGGATTACGGCCGCATCGTCCACCTACAACGAGCCGCCCTAGACCCCTTTTACGCCCTTTCGCCCATCTTCAACTCTGCCATCTCCTCCGAAATGGCATTGCTGGACCTCATCGGCTCCAGAATACGTGACGACCTCGACCATACTCGGTTGATCTATCCAATCCATGAGCCCACCCTGTCTAATCTGCTTTACTACCAGCAGATACTCAACCGGCACATCCAAAGTCTACAAACACCCATCAGCTTCATGGAGGTGCTACTCGAGGAGCCCCAAAGGCCTGCATGGTTCAATATTGGTGGCCCCAGCAGTAGCACCGGCGAGGCCACCCCAACCCCGATACAGCTGGGTTCGAGCACATTTGAGACAAGTGTTATCAGACAAGGGATCAGGTCAACTCTAGCCGATTACCGCGCCGCTTTGGCCTATGTAGAGTCCCTACTGGCAGAATGCGTACAGGGGATGAGCATCGTCGGTCATAATGCGAGCATTAGAGAGTCACAGAGAGCGCGTGCCGAGGCTAGGGAAGTGACCAAGCTGACGAAACTCGCTACCGTGTATGTGCCTCTGGGATTTGTCACAGCATTGTTCAGTATGAACGTGAAGGAGATAAACGCCAATGACGGTCCTCCCATATGGCAGTGGGCAGTAGTTGCGGTTGTGGTGGGAATCCTGACGTGGTTTGCATTCCGCTTCGATCTAGTGACTCTCACGAAAACTCTGGACAGGAAGTTCAAAGGGTTATTCGGAGGAGAACAGAACAGAAGAGACTGGAGCAGGGAGGCTGAGGGTCATCTGGACAGCAGACTTGCTGCGAAAAGACACATGGTGTAGGAATCCCCAAAGATTAGGTGAATAGCACTCTTCTTTAGGTCGTGTTATCGAACCTTTCATGTCCCCAGATCCTCGGCCACGCCTCCTTATACCGGAAAATATCCTTTTTACTCGAGCCATTGTTAAGGGAAAATTCTCGAGCCAGTGGCAACAGCCAAGGGACGCCCCGAAAGCTTCAGGGTTTTTTCCACTGCCCCGAGAAGGTCCCAGTCCCTCCCCGGAGCTCCCACAACATTTGCCACCACAGGCAGATACTCAACCCTTTCACTTATCCTAGACTCATAGGGGACGTCACCGATTGGTATGACTATGTCGGGCGTCCCCAGTATCGGTTGCAAGAAGAGCTCATCGAGGGCAGATTGCTCTTCCGGTGACGCAGAAACCACGTCACGATAGTTCGGAGTTGCATTGGAAACGGGTAAAACAACGAGAACTTCCTTGTCTTGGCGGCTACCTCCGAAGAACAGTTCAAGGAGCCAGTCCTTGTAGACTTCAACGCGTTTTGTAGCCTCCTGATTTTCGTCAGGGGTTACAGCGGCTCCTCTTGCCCAGCGTCGATGGACAAAGGGAATCACAAAAGGTGGCCGGCCGTCGTGTGTGTCGGAATACTCCTTCCGGAATTCATCGGATGAATGGTAGAAGGCGTAGTAATACGTCTTTGTAATGACACCCTCGAGGTACTGATCAACATCTGGGGAGGTGTCCTTGGGTTGGCTTGCTTTCCAGGAGTCTCTGATAGAGAGTTTGGTCACAGTGGCGGATAGATGGACTTTGGCATCTTCTACGAATGCATCGAAAAGTTCCATCTGTTGTTGATTTGCGACCGGCAAATAGTCCAGTGGATAAATGATCTCGTACGGCCTGGCTGTCTGTTGTTCACACGTGCCTGAAGGCGGAATCCAGGACTGAAGCACTGTCTTCAGAAGGCCAAATTCGCGTGTGAAGACGCAAGGCGTATCAAAGAGTGGATAAGTAGTGACCATGCCTCGAGGATCGATGAGATCGTGCGACGGCCGGAACTCCCAGACACCGTTTACCATAGCTGGTCGCCGACCGCTGCCGCTGGTGTCGGTTCCTATCCCGACATCGGCCCAACTGTAAGAAGCAACAGCTGCAGCGCTACCACTGCTACTCCCAGCAGGTGATTGATAGCCATCGCCTCGAGGATTGAAACAAGTATGGAAGTCGACAGCATCGAGGGGTTCTTCGCGGGCAATCATGGAGCTCAACTTTGTCATACCCAGAATGTGGGCACCATTTCTGTATAAGGACTCAACCACCGCGGCAGTGGATGCTGCAGGCGTGCTGATTTCGTAGTAGGACTTGTTGTTCAAAGACGTCTTGAGACCCTTGACGCGGAAGAGGTCCTTGACGACGACTCGAAGACGTTGACGATTCCACTTCACTTGTTCGGGGGCTCTGGGGGGTACGGCTATGCTCAAGGAGTCATACGAGGTTCCGGCAGTCTTTAGACGTGAGAAGGATCTTGGGTCGGCCCTGAGAAAGTCCACATGTCAGTTCAGCGCAACTACAGTGGGAAGAACAGCAGGGAATAACGGACCAAGCAAACTTGGGCTTGAGGCCGGTCAGAAAGGCTCCCTGCTTATCATCATACAATCGGTAAACAGGCCTCAATGCTTTGTCGAGGTATAGGTATGGTCCGGGAGAAAGGTACTCTGCGAGCTGTTTATCGCGTCTGATGTCCACCCATTTTGTGCCCGTGCGCTCGAGGAATGTGAGAGACTCGGCAGAGACATTCTGGCCCTCGCTAATGTTCGTTATGACGACACCGTCCAGAAAGGCTTCCTTGCAGTAGACATCGCAGGTATCCAAGTCTTCCAAGTAGGCTTCGAGCCAGCTGGGGGTCACCGGCACATCCGGGTTGGCGGCTATGACAGTAACCAGAGAACAGCGAGGGTCGGTGTTGAGGCCTGGCTCAAGTGGAATGGATTTGAATGTGATATAACGTCTCGAATT
This sequence comes from Neurospora sp. FGSC 26628, assembly GCA_009805345.1. Lineage (NCBI taxonomy): Eukaryota > Fungi > Ascomycota > Sordariomycetes > Sordariales > Sordariaceae > Neurospora > Neurospora sp. FGSC 26628. Next base: position 2,577 of record RAOO01000186.1, on the reverse strand, counting down.
CCACTCAAACAGGAGCTCTCCATTGCTGAGTGGGAGGCAGAAGTCAAAGAATGGCGCTGTTGGTGGCACGGGCGTCTGAATTAGCACCATCCTCTCGCTCTGACGGTTGAAGGGCTTTGTGCAGAACCGAGAAAATGGAGGCCAAGCTGATGAAGGTCGGTCAAGGTAGAGAAGGAATAAAGCAAAGGACGGACAGCGGGAAAACGAGATGGAACTGTCTCGTCGGGTCAATGACTGCAGGGTACCGTATGGATGGGGACGGGAGAGTCAGAATACTTGGTGGGTAGAGAAAGGTTAGGTACCTAGTCGTCGGTAGGCGACGCCGCTACCTACCTATGTACACGGGCCGCTGCTCTGCAGCCTCTAAGTGGGGTAGGTGCCGCTGTAACCAGGGCCAACGGAAGTTGGGGTGCCTGCCCCTGCAACTAAGTGAGGTATGCAGGTTGCCCCGTGTGGTTGGGGAGGTGCCTTTCCTCATTCTTCAAGTTCCAAACTTCTCCCCACAACGCTTTGGTTATCACTTCTTGGATGATCATCTACATATCACATTGCATCTCTCCGTTCACTTGACTTTCTTCCGACAAAGGTTGCGAAGATGTCCATGGTGCGATTCCAGTTTTTCATAACGTCACGTCAAGAACGGTTCCATCTCCTCTCCGGGAAAGCATTGCTGTTGCAGAAAGGCAGACACGTGCACTATGGACAACAAACTTCGCCACCGCTCGCCGAAAATTTAACATCGTACTATTGCTAGTTCACCCCATTTTCTCCTCATCGCGTCCCTTCTGATGTGGTTTCCTCGAGACTGCCCCAGCCTGTTATTTATGGACATATCGAGAATCTCACCGCGTTCGGCGACTGGAGAATTCGAAGCCAGACAACGCCTGTCCTTCATTCTTCCTGATCAGAAGGCTTGATGCCCACCACTGGAATGGGAGGAAAGCTGATGTTTCCATCCATGATCACGGCCTCTCCCTCAGGGAAACCATGTCTGGTTCCGGTGGCCTGATGATCACCCTTCTGGTGCATGGCGAGCCAGTGAGACCTCCAGGGCTGGATCTTCTCCGCTTTGGTGCTCTGCACGGGGCTTGGATCCATGATGGTTGTTCTGAAACCACTTGGTTAGCGAGCTATGTTTCTCAACTCTAGTTGAAGTCCAAGGAAGTTGTTGCACTTACTGAATGAGAGCTGGAGTGGCCTATATGAGTGGGATATGCTTGGAATGTAGGTAGTTGCTCTGGTACACTTGGAATGTGTAGTCAAGAGCTTACGGAGTGCGAGATGACTGCTTGGAATACACGGATACTGGCTAACGTCGAGCTCATATACGCAGAGGCTTTGGGCTTCAGACTGGCACCACGCGCTACCGATACATCGATGGACGAGTCGTATGCGCCAGCTGATGGGTAGGCACCGTAGGCAAAGCGTCAAGATCATGAAGTACATGGGTTGACGTGGGCTCACGCCACGGACGAATCCATCCTTGCTTTTTCAAGATATGATCATGAAGATCACTCCAAGCTGGGAAGTCCGTGAGCCAGAGCCTCGCGGAGCACTACTTTGTTGGTGCCAGGTTTCTTTCACCTCGCATTACCCCTCAACTCCCCTGGAAGTCCTCATATCACTCTCTTTTGATTCGTTGCGCTGGTTAAGTGATTGGGACGGCGTGCCTCATCGAGAATGTGGGATCGGGTAGGGTAGCATTGGCGGATGCACACCCCCTCATTGTTACCTCTAATTACCTGTACTCTGATGTTTGAGCTGCCGCAATTCGGTTGCAGAAAGGGCCAAAGATAGCGGAGTGAAGAGTGTTTGTCGCCACACAGTCTTGTACACCAAATACTGCCTGGAAAGTCAGAATCACATGCTTTGGCTGACAACTAGAATCCCTGGGCCTTCCTGACTCTCGTTCTACTTGCCTTCCGACATCTCCCATTCAGATCATTCCGCAAGCTACTTCTGCAATCTTTGACCTCTAATTCTTGTCGTATCCTACCAAGCGCACATATAACGACAATCTCGCCTGACATGACGGTCCAGAGCCTCAACTTGCCGGTGGATGCATCCATGTACTTTTTGACACGGTCAAGCAAGTATGAGACCGAAAAGCCATACAGTCTTCGTTTTCCGGCACCGGAAGGTCTTGCGCACTCCAATGTTCTGAGTGAAGAGCATCGGATTCAAGTGGAAAGCATGAGAGACAAGAATGACTTGACTCTGGAGACAAGCAGCTTCGGGCTCATGCCATTCACGTCTCCCCTCTCTTACGAAGATTTCGAAGACAAGAAAAAGATTGAACAGGTGCTGTTACCTGCATTATGTGAAAAGCTGAAGAGTTACTTGAACGCAGAGCATGTCATTGCTTTGGACCACTCGGTAAGTGCAATCACAGGAGGTGCTGGTTTCAAGCAGTTAGAAGGTAATAGTACTGTCACACGGACATTCGACCCTAAGTCTCACTAGGCTCCTAAGCCTCACCAGGCTCCCAAGGAGCCGCACGGCTTGGACCCAAGCCTTGCTATACGGCTGGATGCCTCAGGCAACTAGGCCACACTCACCCTCGGGAAGTCTGTTCCG
>RAOO01000185.1:0-28521 GCA_009805345.1 Neurospora sp. FGSC 26628 | reverse complement strand
AAGGGCGGCGGCGAAGAGGCGGTAGGCCTCCGCTTTTGCGAGAGCTTCAGAGATCAAGGTCTCAGCGAAGGACGTGATGGGACCGGAAGCAGCAGGGGAGGCGGTGGTGGTGTTGGCGGGACGGACTTCCTCGTTTGCAGTCCGGGCTCTCTTGGCCGACTGCGCCGTTGTGGAGGGCGGGGGCGGGACGCAAAAGATGTCCGGCAGAGGGGCAACCGGCATCGTGGCCGGAGGCGTTGGTTTGGGGGCCCCAAGGGGCGAAGGYGTAGACATTTTGTGGTTGTGGTTGTTGGGATATCGACCGTGAAAACGGCGATTTGGGTGGTGTTAAGGTTTTTGCGGGCAACCAAGAGTTAACACTAACACTTGGCGCCAAGACTTTTTGTTGTAGGAGGAAGANCGTTGGTTTGGGGGCCCCAAGGGGCGAAGGCGTAGACATTTTGTGGTTGTGGTTGTTGGGATATCGACCGTGAAAACGGCGATTTGGGTGGTGTTAAGGTTTTTGCGGGCAACCAAGAGTTAACACTAACACTTGGCGCCAAGACTTTTTGTTGTAGGAGGAAGATGTTGTTGTTGTTGTTGTTGTTATTTTTTAACGAGGAGGAAGATGTGCAACCGAAACGTTCGGGAGAAGTGGATGAAAGTTGCCAGGTGGATGCCGCCTGGCCCGGATAAGTTGGCTATGGCCTGCTTAGTTACCTGTTGAGTGGCCTCCATTTGAGCCGCAGCCGCTCATGATCGCGTCTCTCGCGCCAGATTCTCCATCGCCGACGCTTAAAGCATCGGCACATCTGATGCATGAAGTTCTGCTTCTGGGGCGCTTACGGCCACCGCGCAAGGTAGAAGTTAAGAGGGCCATAAGGTTGTCAACCATATCCGCCACCACGGTCAGATTGTTCATCATCACCGCGCCTTCCGGGGTCGCGGCCGCATCTCGCTTTCAGATTCGACTCTAATTTCGATTCTGCCCTCCGTCTCGAAGCCCATGGTGATGGGCTCTGCCTCTTCAATCGTGGCACCCACCGGCGGTGGACAAAAGAGTTGCTCGCCTAAGTTGGGAAGTTATGTCAGAGCTGGCGGCCGGGAGGCAGTCTTGGGGGGGAGTTAAAACAGACGTGTAGGGTCCGTCACACCCGACTCACATCAGCATTCGGAGTCCCTTGTGGCCTTGATGGTTAGCGATGGCAAATTCTGTGTCGGGGAACTTCAGAAAGAAAGTGGTTGGCGAGGGCGATTTCTTCGTTTGTGGCTCGGTTGTCTGCGATTTCATAGCACACGCCGTCCTTTGGAGATTCCGAGTATCCCCCTTTTCAAGGTTTGATCTTTATAGTTGAAGATCGTTTCTCATCTCCCTGTGGTAGTTTCACATTTTCTTCTTCCTCGTTTACTCATCCTAATACCCTTCGTCTTGCTTCTTAACTGGCACAGGAACTTCCAGATGTCAACGTGATCGTCTTGGCTGTCTGATGAAAATGGGTGAGAGTCTAGGACTCCATACCTTCCGTCATTCAGGTTCGTTGCAATGAAATCGGAATCATTGCAAGGTGCTCTTGGCGTCGAGGTTCGTTCTTTCATCTGATAAGCTTAGCATTAGCGACGTAAGATGCTGATAGAAAAAAGAAGAAGACAAGACATGCCTTGGATTCCCAACAAAAACAATGACATCATATCGAGTTATACACCTTTTCTTCTCCATTGTTATTGCCCTTCTGGCCCCCATAATCAGATTCAAGGTTTATTCAAAGACGAGCAGAGTGAATGCGTGCATCCCAGCCGTACTGCACAAAAGAACATTCACACTTCGAGCATGAGATGGAAGGGACAAACGGGTCAAGTCCCCACTCGGTTCAAGTTGCTCTCCGGTATGGCAGGAGCGGCTCCAAATAACCAAGACGTCCATTACAATAGCTTAACAGTTTGGAAGTAGAGATGGAAGGCACAGTTACCAGTCTGATTGGCCGCGGCCATTTTACGTTTCATCATTTCGCCCTTTCGCCCAGACTAGGTACTTAACCTTTCTCCGTTACCCGATTTTCTACCCCTTCTGCTTCCTCCCAACAACCATCACGTGCCGCAAAAAAAGCTACGGTGCGTCCTTTGGCCACAACCACAACAGGACACTTCGCTTGCCAATGGACTACTTCAATATTGCAACTAACTAGAAAAGCGAAAGGAGACGATTTCCAGTCGCCGCCCATTATGTCGGCAGCCGACTGGTACAGCGCCTTTCTCGGTGCCGCCCCTGATTTTAATTTGCCTCCTGCCTGCGCTTTCGGCCAGGAGGACGAGACGGCGAGCAGCCGATATGACGAAGAAGCGCTTCCCATACGCTAACAGTGTTTTGTACCAGATGAATCTTGATCACGATATAGACGAGCATTCGGCCGTCCAGAACGCCTCAACCGCGAGCGACGCGACGATCGAATCCACCAAGCCATGCGAGAGTACCACACAATCCTCTTTGAACAATGAACAAGTCATCGAACAAAGCGGCGGCGCGCCCTCTCCGCTCTGCCTGGCAGAACAGAGGCTCCAAGAAATCTTGCAAGCTGCGCACGCTAATGCCAACAAGGCTGTAAGTTAGCCCGCGGAACCATTAGCGTCTATACAGATAAGCAAGGAACCGAGGCTAACACATACCACTGATTTATAGGACGAAGTCGCCAAGCACGTCACCCTTGCCCATCACGACACCCTTGCCCATCACGACACCCTTGCCCAGTCCGATCTTCATACCGAGAATCATCCTATCTACGCCCGCGATGACGCCGGTCCGCCGATTCACGAGACCGATGAGATGAACTTTGAACCTACTCCAACATCTTAGCATCCTCTACCCACCGCGGCGACGCTAGCCATCCGAGCACGCACGTTGATCTCCCGATTGCGGTCCAATCGTCACACTACAAATCGAGCAACATATCCCTCCCAGTTAGTGGACAACAGACAAAGGAGGCGCCCGCCGACCGCGCGTCGAAAGGTAACGGCGCGGACCAGGTCATACTTCAGCCGATTGATTACGGCAAGAAGTGTGAGGAGTGCAAAGTTCACTCAATTTGGAAGCGCACCACGACGCTGTGCTTCGACTTTCTTGGAAACTCGCCCAGCCAGGCGAAGCGCCAAGAAGTTATTCGTAGGGCTCTGCTCGGTATCGGATCTTGTAGCTCTTGCTACAAGGCCGAGAACAATGGCGCCGACAGCCACTGTCTACTTTGCACACAGCGGCAAAGAGATAAGAACACTCGGCGCAAGGACCGCAAGACTAGGGGCGAGACCTGGGCCCCGAAGGGTAGAAAGAATGGAGGTACCAAGACCTCCAAATCCAAGAAATTTTCCAAGCGCGCTAGCGGTGGAAAGAGTTCAAAGATGAACTAGGTCGTAGGCCTGTGCCCCGTACCTCCGACATCCGATGCCATTCGGTCTTCGCCGGAAAGATCTGATGGCGCCACGAACGGGGAAGGAAACTCCACTCCTCATAAAGGCATACGAGTCAACTGCCCCATGTCAGGACGGTCTTGTGCAACCGAGAAACGACACTGATTAGGGGCAGTAGGTGGAATACCGCCGTCCCAAGACATCCGTCGTTCGAGGACATTAGGTGCAAGGGCGTAGTGGACTCTGGACAAAAGCCAGTCGGTGTGGCGGATCATGAATTTGGTCTCGCATTCTGCCGAAGGACAAGAAAGTTATGACGAACAGGAGAAGGAGCAGGGAGAAGCAACATCGAAGATAACGGTATCAGGTCGTCATGAACAGGACTCGGTAGATCGTCGTTGGACACACGTTGGTCCAAAGATGAGCAATGCAAGTACTGCAGCATTGGAATCATGGCCGTATACATATGCATGGAGATGACAACGTCGGAGGGCTGCATGCAAGATGCATACAGCAGAGGCGATGCAACGGACTGAACTTCGGTTCTGATGTCCTGAATCGACTCATCCCGGGCAGGGTGTCCAGGACGGTCATTGAAATGAGCACCTGCTGTCTTTACAGCATATCGTCTTCAAGGTCGAACATTAGGTCGCTTCTCTTTTATAGGTACTTTCGTCATTCAAGTTCTTACTGCCTGATTCTCAGCCCCTGTTTTTTTGTCCTCTGTTTTTTCACGACGATGCCTGATATAACTATAAATAACAAAATCTCTGTTTTCTGAACCGTTTTCATGGCAGTCAAGCGGTCCGGCAGAAAGTAATTCGCCACGACATGGCCGTTATCTGGTCATGTAGCAATTATTAAGCCGACAAAAGTCCTGGAAGGCATTGCCAGGCTTGCACTCAGCGTCAAATGGACAAGATTGCTCGACGGAAAGAGAGGCAGGCAGTTGGCGAGACCTGGGGTCCAAGATACGTCCAAAATGGCGGCGTCCAGAAGCCAAAAGTCGAAGACTACTCCGAAAACACCGAAGATGAAACGGTGAGTGGTCTTGCAACAACCGCAACACCGCGGCCGATCGCAGGCAAAGGAAAATCTCGCCAAAGAGCGTGACTTGTTGGACGCCTTGCTGGGCGAGTATGACGGTTTTAATATACCTCCCGCTTGCCGCTTCACCCACGTTGTCGAACCAGCCGATCATTACGGCTATATTGCTCTCGACCCTGCAACTGTCGCCTATACTATCCATTCGGGCCCTCACATCGTCCGACCGGCCATCCCAACTCCAACCTCATCCTTCCCGCCGTTGAGTCCGGAGGCCAAGGCGCAAGGAGCCACTCCTGGCCCCAATTGACTACGGCACCCCGTGCGACGAGTGCGAGAAGCAGTCAATCTGGCAGCGCGGCGCCGCCCTCTGCTTCGACTGCCTGGGCAATTCGCCTAGTTAAAGGATGCGTCGAGAGGTGATAGCCCGAGCAATGCTTGGTATCTGGTCCTGTACCAATTGCTACCACGAGGCGGACAACGGTGCTGGAAAGCACTGTCAGAGATGCAACCAACATCAGGTTGATAAGAATTCTCGTGCCAAACAGAGGAAGGAAGCGGGCGAGACTTGGGTGCCCCAGTACGTCCAAAACGGTGGAATCAGGAAAACAAAAGTCAACAAGGGAAAGGTATCTTTTAAGGCGAGCCGCAAGGCCAAGATTACCGCCATCGAGAAGGGTATAAGCGGCAAGTAAGCTGTCTGCACCTTTGATGTCATCAACACCAGCCTGGTATAACGATGATGCATGGGAGAGCCCATTTGCAGCGAGCTTTACCCAAAAGAACCGCTTAGTGTCTGCAGGACATTGAAAGACAGCGAAGAGCGTCCTGGAGCAAGAAAAGTGGTCAACTTTACGAAGAGGCAGGCGAAAGTGGAAGCTGTCTAGAGGTACCGCAGCATCTTCAAAGACACGGGGGAGACAGAGGGGATATCTTGCCAGACAGCTGTCGATGCTAGCGATCACGAGAAGATTTGCGATTCTCATTCGGAACAAGCAGAGGACAAGCTGCTTTATATACGGCAATACCGAGGGGGGACACCGAAACGCGAAACTAGGAGGAAGACAAGAGATGCAAGACAGGAAGTTTAGGTATAATAACAACCCACAGGGCAGGCCAAGTTTGGACAGACTGTGGAGGACAGGTTTCACGAAGCAAGATGGAGGTGACCAAGAGGAGATGAGTGTTGCCCAAATTCTCATCCTGACTCCCCGCAACTTTCCTGTTGTGCTTTCTTCTTGATTGGAACGTCTCAAGGAAAACTGAGAAAGGGAATTTGAGAGCGGACGGGTACGCCGTTTCCTGCACCAAGTTCTCAGCCATGCCATAAGAACACGGAGCTGACAGGTATCCGACTGGGAGCTGTACACCGGGGCAGCAAAGAGGTTGACCAAGATCGTACCTGGTCGACGGTGTCTTTATCCTATTCGCAGAGGATCGGCAAGAGAATTCCTTGATTGATTGACTGAAGAGTTGAAGGAGAGTAGGTGAATGATGAGAGGGAGACCCTCGATATATATATACATGACTGAGGTCCATGTGTGGATCGACTGCCGAGACAGTAGTCTGTTTCAACACAAGCAGCGTAGCATGGATTATCACCATCAGTGCTCAGGAATCATCTTGCAAGGTCTCCCACGGGACTATGTCAACGCTGTCATGTATCGTTACATGGTGAGTAGACTGCGTCGCAACCAGCTAGCATACCGTCCCCCACTGCTATCGTGTCCATTGCGCCGGGTAGGCAACGGCGTGCGTCGGCCGGAGTTCAGACGGGAAAAGTGGGTCTGGGTCGGGCCGGGCCGTGCCGTCACGAATGGGAAGAGATGAGCCAGCCGAAAGCCTGGAATTAGTTTTCACGCTTTTCCATCATCAACAACTGAAAACTATACCTCTCCTTACCTCTCCTCACCTCTCCTCACCTAATGTAGGTTGGAGGAAAACGCAAGCCATGTCAATGTCAGGGCTGGCCGAGGACAGCTCAGATTCCAAGCAACCCCAAACAGACTTCTAGGATTGACCACGTTCTTCATGCCTTTGTTGGTATTGGATTTGGCTGCGTTGTTGGTGTTGACGGCGTTGTTGACGTGCTGACGATTGCAATGTGTATGACTCTGTTCGCCTCGGCTGGCAGTCCAGGAACACGGGGCTCGGGTGATAACCTCTTCATGTGCGGGTGATGGGGTGAATGTGAAGCAGAGCTGCGGCGGTCCCAGCGGCGGTGCCGGCGACCATGATTTCCGAGAAGCTGGGCAGCTCGGAGTACTTGATCGGACTGGTTGGCCTGGTTTTCTCGCTTCATTCTCAGCGGGACACCTTCTCCTTGGCTTTGGCAGATATGGCCCAGCTCAGAAGCGAGGATCCATTGCAGCTGAAGGTTGACGACGTCGTGTGGTGTGTTGCTGCCTGCGAACTTTCTTCGAATTCTCTTGGATCAGCGGCCAATGGCAGGGATATGGTAGCCGTTGTCTGACAAAAAATCTTTGTCCCCTGACAGATGACTCAGGATGATCATGGTATTGGTGAAAACCTGCACCGCGGAGCAGCGCCGATGGGAGTGTCTCTTGAACGTTTTCTCGGTAGCCCACCAGCCAAGAACCCACTGTTCAGAAACGAGATCCTCCCACAGGGAAGAGACATTGAACAGCTTTACCTGGGTCACTGAGATCACTGAAGTATGGCTTCTACATCCTGTCCGACACCCCATATAGACAACGGTGACAGCGGCGAGGCCATCAACCCAGTCACCAGCCACGGCAGAGATGGCGAGAACACCATGGGGGAGATGATCGAACCTGTGATTGTCGACACCGACATGGAGCCCGTTGTCATCAGGGACTCCGACTTGAGTTCAGAATCTCCCATTAATCCTAGCGACGACCTGGTGACTGTCGGCCAAAAGTAAAGAAGGTGGAAGTAGTGTGGGGTCACTACTAAAGTGTCCTCAAAGCGAGTCGCCGTATCGATGACCTCGCACCGTGGAGACCCGCCAACAATGGCACGCTTTCTGGGCTGGCCCAGAGCCGCGATATGGGCTTCTAGCCGGGGAGGGTCTTGTCCACGAGGTCCTCGAGGGCTTGGACGACGACCTCGTTTCTCAAAGAACCAGGCCGCTCTGCCATGACAGAAAGCCATCACGGCGTTGACCACATTGATGGAGCTTGCCCAGTGATGGTGAAAGTCGCTAAGCCTCCAATCATTCCTCTCATGGCTTGGAGCCAAAAGTAGACGACTCCTGCGTCGTGGAAAGCGACGCTTCCGCTTCCCATGGCCAATGAGATCGCAATGAGTTTGGTGAGCCCCTTGTGACAAATGAAACACCAAGGTCCGCGGCTATTCTCTTTAGCTCTCCGAATGTGGCGTAGGTAGTCCAGGCTAAGGGATTTATCCAACAATCCTGACATGGAAGCTTTGAGCCGTTGTTCATGGGCTGTCATGTTCCAGTGCCCTCCTGGAGTCGCGGCTTCGCTGGCCCCGTCGTGTGGGATGAGCGAGGAACGGGGGGTCACAAGGAGGATATATCGGCCCAACTCCACTGCGATATATGCCACATGCATTTCGGCAGCATCGGGCAATGGATCAGCCATTGTCGTGAACAGCATAGCGACCCCCCTACCGCGGATCAACCTGGCATAGACAAGCCATGTCCGGACTAACCGGCCAAAGACAAAGAATATTGGGATACTCGTTACAAGTACGTCCTGCGGTCAACACGGCAAGGCTTTCATAGGCGCGCAACGGTTGGCTAAACATCTGAAGAGACACAGCTCCGGAAGGCCTTTCACGTGTTCAAAACATAACTGCGACAAGACCTTCAAAAGCTGGCAGCACCTAGAAAAGGCCGGCCTGCTTCATAACCTCATGATCAATGACGACAACAACCCTTCCTGGCCTTCGTTCCTGATCGACTTAGACTGTCTAGACCACCATTTGGCAGTACACAGTACCGAAAGGCCTTTCATGTGTACGAAGCCCGGCTACGACAGTCCCCTTAAAACAAAGTCCAATCTCACCAGCCATATGAAGGAAGTACACAGTTCGGAAAAGCCTTTCAAGTGTAGGTGGAGGGTGGGAAGCCAAAGAAGACGAGTCCTCCTCATTGTCAAAGGCAATGTTCCCGACCACGGAGGTGATTTTTTCTCCCATGTACTTTAAGTCACCAGCGATGCGCATGGAGGTGCTGCTGGGTCCGACGCTCACGGCCCTGTCGCTGCCGCGCATGAGCAAGCGGGCGATACTAGTGCTAATCATCCAGTTCTCACCATTTTTACCATCGTGCTCGTGGCTCTCGGTCGGATCCCGGGAGTCACTGTCGCAACAGCCAGCAAGCCCACCAGATCAGTTCGGTTGTACTAGTCCTATTGGGCAGCAGCAGTCCACCATCACATAGGTTGTCTTCTACCCAGTCGGTAGCAGCAGAAATTCGTCGTCGACCTCCATCACCTCCTCTTCAAGTTCTGCGAATTTGCGGAATTGCTTTTTACCACGGCTGTGGAATGGTCCACCTGTCCAAGATCGTTCAACACGACGACCGCGCTGAAAAGTCTGGGCCCTGGGAGCGAGACCCTGCCTCGCCTTCTCCCTCGGCCCCTGTCACGAATCACTCCAGCTTTTGGCCTAAACTCCCGCTCACGTGTACAGACACAAACACCATTCGTGCTCGCTCTGCGTCGCGGAGGAAGCCTACACACGCTGTCTTGCTCCGGACGGCTTATCCGCGCTCAGTCCAGCTTTACGATGAATATTCCGGCAAGAGAGCGGCGTCGCCTGGGGAAAAGGGACCGTCTATGGCATATGAAGTTATGTCTCTATCATATGTTGGAATTGACGTGACGGGATATTTGATCCAATGTTTCTGGATTGAGGAAGAAGGTATGAAAAAGTATTACGAAGCTCGCGAAAATTACTCTAGAAGCGGTTGTAGGGGCCATTTGCACCACCTCAAGAGGGGCGTGTACAACCTCACTTGAGTTCCTATCGGCGTATGCTCATTTTCCGGTCTAGCTTCACTAGGAGCTATTGAGATCTATAGCTCGGGTAATGCTAATAGATCCCAGGTCTTGACAACTGTACGCGTGCATCATACAATCACCCCGCTTTCCATCCATAAATTGTATGAGACCATCATCATCATGGCCTATAATCGAGAAGTTTATGGGCTATGACAAGGGTCTTGCCATCCTTGACGACCACCGGCTTCGAAAACGGCCACACTACCTTATCTTGCATACCTTGACTGAAGGATCACAGCCTGCTACTGATCCTTCAACTAGCAAGGCGGAGGCCAAAGAGCCTACTACTGACACTTCATCCAGCAGGGAAAAGGCCAATAAGCCTACTACAGTGTTCAAGACGGCAATGCCGCTAATCTCACTAAAGCCCGAGGATAAGCCCAAATCGACGAACTGGGCTGATATAGTGGAGGAGGTGGACTCTTTACCCAAAGCAGGCTTACTTGGACGCTCTTGGCTTGACTCCGGGTTTTCTGCTCCTGTATCTGGACCACGGCTGATGAAGGCGCGAAGGGCACGGCTCTGGCATACAAGGTTGTCCGCAAGAACGAGATACCTCTAGTCTGTATGGGTTACGTATCTGGACTGGAATCGGAACTCTTGCCCTAGTATGTGTTGAGCATTGCTTGTCCAAGATTCCCAAGATGGCCCCCGTATCTTGCCCGCCGATATAGCACCCCTCGGAGCGCAGCTGTAGGCCAGCTTTGCTTCTTGGGCGCTCGCCAATTTCGGCGATTGTACCGCAGGAGGCACATCGAGACGTTGCAGACCAGGACGACAATGCTGGGTTTTTAAAGCACCTTCACCAACGAGGCCCCCCACGACTACATCAAATTAGTTGTGGAACTTTCCAAGGGGAAAGACTCCAAGCAGACAAAGCGTTCGAATAGTTAGCGCCTGTGCCATTTAATTGTACAACGACACTCGGACGCTAAGCCTTGGGAAAGCCACCAGCGCCGCATGCCGAACTCCCGTCCAGCTCCACACGAAACCGCGCTCATGGAACCTGCAGGAGCGGATCTTGCGCCGCGCCCCTCCCCAAGAACAAGGGAGCGGGAGTCCAGCCCGTATCCGAGGACAAGCTCGCCGACCGGAAGCGCGCCGTGGTGGTCGCGGCTATCGAGCTGTGGGAGGCCTACCACGAGTACCATTTGAACCACATTGACCTCTCGGACAGCCCTCTCCTTGTATGCGGCGAGTGCTGCGGGATCCTCCGTTAGTTTTTCCAGCTTCGCCTTGTATTGAGCTCTTCTCTTGGCCTTGTGTTGAGCATGTTTGACGGTATCTGAGTGCCTAGCGGCCTCAGTCCTCTTCGCCCTGTATGCAGCGTGTGCCGCTGGATCCTCCCGTGGTGTTCTGGGCTGGTCTATTGGCAAACTGGTTGCCGACGGTTGGCGCGCCCCCGCCCATCGCGCTCACCTTCACAAGGCTGCCCCTATGCCCCCCCTCGAGCTCGAGGACGACGATGTTCCCAGCTCCCCCGACGTCTCCGACTTGCTGCTGACGTTGGTGTAACTTCGGGTGGACATATGTCGACGTATACGTACTACGGCACCCGGCTTGTTCTTCCCTACTTTGTTCTGGTTTGTGTCAGTGATATTCGGCAAGACAAAACATGGAAATATGCAGGAAGTATCACGGGCGAAGGGTATGGAGTTGAGGTGAATATGTGTAATTGCACGAGCTGCCGCCGCCGAATAACCCCGGGCGGTTGACACAGACATGGACATTGAAAGGCAACTTGAACGACCACGCCAACGGATATTAGCCAACGCTACACCGGCCTCTCGTGCCCGACAGCCCCAAGCACCACAGTGGAAAGCTTGGGTCGCCGAAGAGTAGGTCAATATTATCCCCAGGTTTCGAAACCTATTACTAACAGTTGCACAGAGCACAGCCCGAGTTCAGATTCTGTTTGGAAGCTATCAATGCCACTATGTAGTAGGGGACTGGGACTCTTCTTGGCCTCTTCGTGCTTAATAGTGTTGATATCGAGTGGTGGTCAACGGCATATGAGATATTGTGGCAGTCCACGTTTGGGCGCGACTGAAGATTGATGCCACAAATTTGGCACAGGTATCCTCATTTGGCCTTGTTGTTGTTGGCAACTAGGTTGACCCCAGCCACGTCAGCAGCTTCCCAGGCCGCCTCCTTGTCCGGAGAGGAGTTCTTGTTGATCAGCCATGTGTTCAACATGAAGGGGCCCAGTTTCGTCATCGACACTGCTTGCTCGTCCTCGCTGTACTGCTTGCATGCGGCTGTTAGCGCCTTTCGAAATGGCTGTCTGGTTAGGGCGAGCAGCGACTCCATATACATGCACATTGTTAGCAGAGATGTCAACCAATTGGTTGGAAGGGAGGGCCACAAGGACGATGCCATTCAGTGGCAGACGAGCCCGCCCGAAAAGTCAAGTGCATACCTGACGGAAAGTGAACAGAATCAAGTTATAAAGTAAAACATAGCCCAAGGTGCTGTAGCTTAACATCTGGGCAATGGAATTGTTGGCCTGGACGGAGGGCAGGATGCCAGGAATATCTCCGGGAATCTTGGGTTTGGCGGCAGAGGCCGCAGCGCGCACACGACCGGAACCTTTGGGATTTTGGGGGTCAGCTTGCCCTCCAGAGGGCTGGACGCCTCGGCAGGGAAGGATGCGTAACTGATAGGAGCGGAGAGCTGGACGACCGGAGCCGGAGCGACATACGAGGGGCCCGGCGGGGGCAACGAAGGCGGGAGCAGCGGGAATAGCTCCAGGAGCCAGGTAGGCCGGAGCAGCGGCGGGGGCCGGCAGAGCGAGTCTTGAACCACCGGGACAAAGAAGGCGAGAGAGAGAATGATGATGTATTGAACAAGGAAACAAGGCTACGAACGATCGCGGGGAAAAGCTAGCTAAGCGTGGTGCTGGGAAGAAGTGGGCCCAGCCCGGCAGGCACGGCTGGAGACCGTGAGCCGGCTGGGCACAAGAGCGAGTCTTGCGGGCAGGGAGAGCAGCGGGCGCGTGAGAGCCAACGGGACTTTGGAAGGAGACGCAAGGGGCTGGGAGCTGGGCGCGAGCCCGCTCCTCTTCCCCCTTCTTCATCTTCTCTGCGTTCCAGCGCTGGCGGTAGCTGCTCATTTTGTCTGCAACGGGTCAGATAGGTAGGTAGGTACCGCTGTGCTGGCAGCTGGTCCAACATTGTCTGCGTCATTCAACACGCCAACATGCGACAGCCTTGGTTTAAGGAGCGGATGTTGGCGAAAATGCGCGTGGCATGTGGGTGGGTCAGAGGGATGCAGCTACAGGTATCGGGAGCGGTTGCCGCAAGATGCAATCTGTTATTCGTCCTTGCCTGGAACACTTCATTCCTTCCCATGAGCATGTCATGCTGGTGTCACCAATTTTTGCGGTCAGAGACAACTTTCCGGGCTCATGCGGATATTGGAACTGCATATTGGTTTTTAGCTTTTTTTGTTCTTTTATGTTTTCTCGACTGTCTATCTACAACGTCTGGTACTCAAACATACAAATTTCGAGCTTCTCATCACTTGTTTGCATGCACCTCCCTCTTCACAACCTCATGTTCTCGATCAGTCCCATGGATCCTGTCTTCGTCCAGTCAGCCCTCGGACTACCCAGAGCGGTCCTAGCCATTGTTCAGATTGGGATCATGAATCAAGGATGTCGGCAGCCGGGCAGACAAAGGACCCTTTGTTGGAACGCCCAAGACCATTCAGGCCGTGTTCGTTCCGGCTGTAGTGCAGTAAGGGAAGCTCTTCTAACCCTAACCCAAAGCTTTTTTGCCACCAAAAAAAGGCTACCGTTACCGTACTACTGCCGGAACGAACACGCCCTCATCCTCGATCCTCCTATCCTGGCGTGGCTAATATGCCATTTGATCGATGCCGCTGAAGACGGTACCGACAGCTCCAGCGCCAGGAGCCGGGCCTGATCCGCCACTTCCACCGCCGTTGCCCTTGGGAGGACCACCGGCCGGGCCGCCCCTCGGAACATCGTCACTACTGCCTCCTCTCTTCTTGCCCCTGCGGCCCTTTCCTTGACCTTTCTTTCTCAAACCAGCGTTCGCTTGCTTATCCTGAAAGCAGGCCTCGCAAAGGCCACCGTCAGCCCTTGCGGCCTTGCGATAACAATTGGAGCAAGGCTCCAATCCGGCAGCTTCCAGGGCGTCGATATGCCTGCGTGCTTCCTCAGACGGCTTATTGGCCAAGCAATCAAGGCACTGCCGGACATGACCCCTTCGCTTCCAAACCCTCTTCGGAGGGTTTTTCACACATGGTGTGCGCACACCCTTACGGTGGCTGCCCCTGCAGAGGCGGAGTGTGGCCGGCACGATTGGGGCCCCGGACTGCTGGCCTGGACGCAGAACAACCGGCGGACCCTGTCGTGAAGCGCTGTTCTCCCCATCGAGGGTGGTTGGATTGAATGAGTTGACGCTAGGGGTATCGGCGTCAAGGGGGTTGGCATCCTGATAAACAGGAGCCGGGACAACGGAGACGGCAGCAGGAAAATTGCCGCCGGAGGCAAAGGGCAAAGAAGCACTCTGGCCAACCGATGGACTGGTGTGGCTCAGGTTCGGACGACCAACCGGCTGCTGCTGAAGGGTATAGGTGTGGCCGCCATTGTTGATGTTGCCACCATAGTAGTAACTTCCGTACTGGCTGTCGCCGTACTGGTGGCTTCCGTACTGGTGGCTTCCGTACTGGTGGCTTCCGGGCTGGGGGGTTCCGGGTTGGTTGCTGGCGTAGTGGTTGCTAACGTACATGTTGCCAGTGATGTATTGGTTTGTAATATACGGATTGTTTCCGTATTGGTAGTTGCCGGTTTGGGAGTTGCCGTACTGGCGGTTGGGGGCGTCTGCATCCTAGGCAGATCGTCCAATTCCGCGAACATCGGAGCCGACAGCTTGCTGATGTGAGTTGACCCCATTGAAGACGTTGGGCTGTGCGCTCCCAGCAGTGGATGGCACTTGGTCTATGCCGTCGTCTTCTTGAGAAATGGCATCTCGTTTTGCCTTCTTGCCGGCCTCCGGACGGCGTCCCTCCATCGTGTCGTCTTCAGGACGACTCATGTGCTAACATCGAGGTGGTCAGTCGGACATCCGTTCATGCGATTGTCGGCAAGTAAGGTCTGGGTGTCTACCTACCTCGGCTTTCTTCAAGTAGATAATGCTCTTGGATTGATAAGGCAAGCGACCTGATGAACGCTACAGCCCACGACACCTGAGGGACACTTTACGATAATCACCTTTGTTTGTTGCTAAGCAATTCTCTTGTACGCTGGAGAGGTGCTCGCTTCAGATAAGAGGGTGTTCTGGTGCGGGATGGCGTTGGTGGTAAGATGAGGGTGCGGGCATTAAATAGGGCGAGGCAGCAGGAAATCTTTTTTTAAGAGCACCAAGACTGGGTGGGTGAATGAGTCCTGTCCGCACTAGCTTAGGTTCAGGTTTTCTTACCAGGGGGTTATCTATGCCATTGTTCAGAGCTGTACCATGAACAAAGATGGTGGCAGATAAAGAATCGAATTGTTCTAGCAAAGAACAGGGGCAATAACACAAGATCTATCGATTCCACTCCTCCAATCGTCAGCGGACTACCTTAGTAAGTTATCTGATCAATGCCGCTAAATACGGTGCCGACCGCACCGGCACCGGGTGCCGGACCAGATCCGCGCCACTGCTATTGCCTTTCGGAGGGCCACCACCGGGACCACCTCTGGAAACCGAATCCGTACCGCTGGATTTAGTCGTACGGCCTTTTCCTTTGCTGACTTCCGCAAAGCGGCATTTAGCTGCTTGTCTTGAAAGTAGCCCTCGCAAAGGCCACCGTCAGCCCTTGCGGCCTTGCAATAACAATTAGAGTAGGTAAGGATCTAGTCCGGCAGCTTCTAGGGCGTCGATGTAACGATGAGGATTATTAGATTAGATAAGGAAGGCGGTAGAGGCTGGCAGAATCTGGGCTCATCCCATATAAGGATGCACTCTAGAGCCCAGCTTTCAATCTCTCCCTCTTTTTTCTCCTTTAGCTTTAGTTATTTATTTATTTGTACCCAACTACGCGATACCGAACTACGTGAGCTGGTGCATCGTAACAGTCGATATGCTTGCGTGCATCCTCAGTGTCACACGGACATCGCCCACAGTCCAGGGGTTAGGGTCGCAAGGCTCAGCAGAGCCTCAACGCCTGGCATTAGCCTCGAGATGCCCGGTGGCATCCGGCCGCAACACTCACCTCGGTCGGACCCTCGGCCGGACCCTCGGTCACTCACGCTGATGAAACACCATGAGACAATCCCCAGTCATCCCAGAAGCAACCCCAGCCAACCAAGCAAGAAGCAGGGCGCCCAGATGAAGGACAGCGCCAGAAGGAAGATGGAGAATAGATGAAGGCATTCAGAAGATCCACATGTATGCTGGTTGCTAGATAGATGCCTTGAAGCCTCAGGCGACAAGGCTTGATACGTACTTCAAGTACGTACCGTTTCCCTTTGGCATAAGAAGGCCTTGAAGCCCAGCCTTCCCTTGGAGGTTGAGAGGATCAACAAGGTCTTCGAGACCAAAGTAGTTTATCAGCTGAATTGAACTACTGTTCCAAGCTCAGATCACTGCCCTTGTCACACTCAGACGGTTTGCTAGGCTGGATGCAGAACAACCGGCGGACCTTGTCGTGAAGGAGGGGCCGCGTTACTCTCCCCGGCAAAGTTGGTTTGGTTGAAAGAGGTTGTGCCAGGAAGTGGCCAGGGCCTATATGGTTGAAGGCATGCACCGACATTGTCCGCATTGGCTATGTCGTTAAACTCATCAGCATAGACGGTGCTGTTTTGAGGTTGGATATCGCGTCCAGGAAGCTGTTGCTGACTTCCACTGTTGGTATGGGGATTGTCATTTGGGTTGTTTCCGCCGCAGTCCCCGTTGGCTCCAAGGAGCGGGTAGCACATACTTTGAGCATGGGTTACGGCCAGCGGCGACACGAGTCTCGACGCTCATTTTCACGTCGCATTTGGGCGTATTAGCCAGGCAGTCAGTCAATACCGCAGCGGGAAACCCTGGGTTGCAACAAGCGTTGTTTAGGAGACAATGCGTATAAAGAAAACAAGAATTGTTTTCCAAACATTAATTATCTCCTAGGCTCCTAGAAGTTAAAAGTATAGGGTACAACCTTTTGTAGTTTAGTAGGCTTTTTAAGGACTATTAAGGTGAAGGTTAGTATTTGATTGTGAAGGCTTTCTGATAGGGTAACAAGGGTTCTCGAAAATACTAGTATGCGTGTGCAACAGTATTATTAAAAAAAGATGTCAGAGGGAGAAAGGCCGAGCCGAAGGCTAGCCCATAAAGGAATCCCTTAATGGGAATTGCTTATCTTATTGACTCAATCAATTGATATAATCATACATGTGATGCAATGGTCCCGCATCACTTTCGTTAGAATAGCTTTAAAAAGTTAGTTACGAATGGGAATCGAATAAAGTAGGTTACGAATACGAAAATGAAGAATTACTTTATTAACTACTTAATTATTGAGCTATTTAGTTATTTCTGGAAGAAAAGGCTAGTTCTTTCCGTTTATAAAGGGAATATTAATATTAAGGGGGAAGGTGTGACGGCGCCGGTCCGGCCATGCCGCTATGCCCGCCATACCCCATGGGAGGACTGGTGCTAGGAGGTGCCACGAAGGATGGAGGAACGAGTGACATGGAAGGTTCGTGCTAAGACTGGCCAAGGCGGGCTCTAAGCCCATTGAAGGTGTTTGCTCAAGTTTGTTATGTAGGTGGCTGTCAGCGACCCGCATGGGGGTCCCGCCGTCGCTTATACGACCAGGGTATTTATTGGGGTCTGCACGCATGTACCTAGTTCTCTTCCTCTTCTTCTCCTTACCTTATATCTTCTGTCATAGATGGTATCCTAGCCTTGCCTTCGACTTTCCATTTGGTCTGGTTGCGACGTAGGATATTGTTTAGTAGAAGTTCGTATGCCACTTGGAGAGTTCAACCCACTTGTTACGATCCAACCAGGGATCACTTATGTAAGCTAGACTAGATAGAACCAACGGACCAATCAGGTAGGACCCGAAGGCCCGAAGGGTTCGGGTCCCCGGGTCCAATGTATCGGGTCCATGAAGACCGGTATATAAAAACGGCCTTCCCAGGCCTCTTTAGATACTGGCTCTTCAGTAAGCAATAGCTATCACACCTTATCAATACCTTTTGGCTATTCTTACCATTGTCCCTGATCCCAGCGATATACTCCTGTGCTTGTAACGGTTCGTCACACCACTCTAGTACATGTCAAGGAGCAGGGACTTAGTGACCACGTTGAACCTGTCATATATTTCTCCTGTGTTCTCCACAAGCGGATTGGTTGTGGTTTATCAAGAGTCACGATTGTTGAGTTATGAAATTTGACTCATCTTCACAATCATGTCTCCTCCCTCGTGAATCGATTGATGACTGAACCTAGCACAAACTTTGCGAGCTGCCGACAAGACACTCATGTCTCCGTGGTATAATACTACCATATGCGCGCCTTCCCAACTATCTGCTGGTGAGTAAGATTAACGTGAATTGTGAGGAGATAAATGAATGAGCTAAATTCTCATTGTTGAAGATATGGACTTGATCAATGGGTTTGTGAAGATAGACTGGACCTGGAACGAGTTATTCGGCATCCGATATGGTGAGCGTGACCCATTAACGTGGACATGAAACAATATCCTACTGCATTGTCCTCCTCTATGTTATTGTTGTGTTCTCTTTATAATCGTCGTCTTTGATCAATCGTTTATTGTCCATCGCAGCGGCGTTTTCCTTTGTCGTGCATAGGACCTCTACGATGGGTCCGATTTGCCCGCCCTTTCTTCGGTCGTACGTCCCTGTGGTCTTTTGGATGTGTGGAACTGACTCTGGGTTGGCATTATTAGGGGAGAAATACTGTGTTCGGATGCCGCCCTCCACGACAACTTGAAATAAAACCCCGTCGTCGGGATTGTTTACTTGCCCCTAAGGAGTGCATGAATCGTTATGCGCTAACATTAATTGTGGGATTTAGCGGTGCTACAGGCAGTTCTTAGGCTAGCCGTTGTTAACGAGTGGGGTCACCATGCATGAACCCCTGTAGCGAACTTCACCTGCTCATTTTCAAAAGGCAAGATCTTAAAAATAACAAATTTAATATCATAGCTAGATTGTGCCACCTCTCAGGCCTAAACATACGAGATGAAATATATTTTTCGCAGTTGGAAAGGCGCCAAATTGAAGAGTGTCCCTGGGCAACCTCGGCCCATTTGCCCTTGTTCTGGAAACGCTGGCTGCAAGGGCAGGGGGGCATGTATGGCCGTAGCGCTTTCCTCGTCACGGTTGACACTTTCTTTGATGGGCCACAGTTCAATCGCAACACATTCTGGTTCCGGTCACAAGGTCCAACGCAGCTGACAAATACTTCTGCGCACTTTATCTCTCCCGTTTCCACTTACTATTAGTCATGTCTCCTGATATGGAAAGCAGCTCCCCCATGGTTCTTACCCGCCCGGCGTACTCGTAAAACGGAAACGCTTCCCGTCGCCGACGCCACGGCCGTCATCCTCCACAGTCGATCATGTCTGCCCAGTCCGTACCTCAATACACGCTACAACCGACGAACGACAGACTTTTTGACCATTTGGGCATCTCATGCTAACCCCAACGGAAGCAACGAACCCGAGCGCCGCGCCGTGCATACCTGACGGTCGGCATGCCGATAAGAACGAATGCTCTCGGGATATCGGCCTGGGGACTTCAAGACCGGCGGCGGACCATGTGAACCATGCCTCGAGTACCAGAGTCCGGGCAAAGGAACGATAAGGAGGGCTACAAATGGAGGTTGCGGCAGTGAGGTGAGTTGTTAACTGGTGGAGAATGGGATGCAAAACCCGAGGGACCATGACGGGACCCGGTTCAACGAGAACGACTACACGCCTACGACACAGCAAAAAGTTGATGGTTGCGGAACACTACCCGAGGGAATATCCTAAATGCGACACGGACCATTTCCACAAGGTACCTCTACATGTGCCAGCCTCGATTCCTGTATGTGACAAGGGCAGTGATATGGGCTTGGAACAGTAGTTCAATTCAGCTGATAAACTACTTTGGTCTCGAAGGCCTTGTTGATCCTCTCAACCTCCAGGGGAAGGCTGGGCTTCAAGGCCTTCTTATGCCAAAGGGAATCGGTACGTACTTGAGGTACGTATCAAGCCTTGTCGCCTGAGGCTTCAAGGCATCTATCTAGCAGTCAGCATACATGTGGATCTTCTGAATGCCTTCACCYATTCTCCATCTTCCTTCTGGCGCTGTCCTTCATCTGGGCGCCCTGCTTCTTGCTTGTTTGGCTNTTCTCCATCTTCCTTCTGGCGCTGTCCTTCATCTGGGCGCCCTGCTTCTTGCTTGTTTGGCTGGGGTTGCTTCTGGAATGACTGAGGATTGTCTCATGGTGTTTCATCAGCGTCAGTGGCCGCGGGTCCGGCCGTGGGTCCGACCGTGGGTCCGGCCGAGGGTCCGACCGGGGTGAGTGGTGCGGCCGGAGGCCACCGGGCATCTCGAGGCTAATGCCAGGCGTTGAGGCTCTGCTGAGCCTCGCGACCCTGACCCTGGACTGTGGGCGATGTCCGTGTGACACTGTAGGTGAAAGAATCAGCATGAAGGAGCAACTGACACGGGAAATTTCAGAAGCTAGGGAATGGACTGGACATGGCATTCTTGCATCCATCTCGTGAAGCAAAACGGCATAAATTCTTCGCATTTCATCCTCTATCTTGTGACGAACCGTTACAAGCACAGGAGTATATCGCTGGGAATAGGAATAACGGTAGTAGTAGCCAAAAGGTACTGATCGATTGTGAAAGCTATTGCTTGCTGAAGAGCCAGTATCTAAAGAGGCCTGGGAAGGCCGTCTTTATATACCGGTCTTCATGGACCCGATATACTGGACCCGTGGACCCGAACTTTCATCTCGGGTCCAACCTGATTGGTCGGTTGGTTCTATCTGATCTAGCTTACATAGCTGATCTCTGATTGGATCGTAACATATCTCTCACAATCTTCACACTTCTGCCTGTTAGTCGGGTGTTCATTGGCAACCATAGGCTACATTGTCATGAAATCCGAACATGGAGCGATCGACTTCCCCTAGGCTCGCTGTTCACAGCCGGACACCATTACAGTTTACGTATAGTTGATTACACGCGCCCAATTTTGCTGAACACCGGAAGTAAACGAAGAATTTTGACGCAGACCCTGGGATAAGGGTTTATCGTATTGTACGTTGTTCTTCTACGTACCAACATCTAAATTCTGAACAGCCTTGGAGTGCGGTTGTGAACAAGCTCGGTGTTCGGTAAGCAGTGCTAGTTAACCTGAGTTTGGCAGTCTATGTGCGGTATAGTTCCTCTGTTCATCCTTGTTTGTCCTCAGGATCACATGGCAGTGGATCCGAAGGCTGGCTTGGAGTGTCGCTATTCCCATGGTATAAGAAGGCTTATAGGATTTCCCCCGAGCTAAATTTTTTCTTCCTGTTCCACCATCGAATAGCAAGCCCGACTCAACGTCAATCAAGCACAAGCCTCCACGCACACCAAAACACATCACGTATCCACGGCACACTCTTCGAGACTTCTTCATCATGTCCGACAACACATCCAACAACATGGCCAACTACAGCCAGGGAACTGCACCCATCGCCCAGAACATTCAGGACCAAGGCGTTCACCAGCAGGGCCAGGACATCAAGATGACTTCCCCTCCCAGCTATCTCAACGACCCTTTCAACCCGATTCACTACCCCCAGCTCGCTCAGGAGTTGACTCTCGAGGACGTTTTCGGCGACCAGCCCGTCGACTTGACGACACCCCTTGACATCAGCTACTTCAGTAACCCCGCCGTCCTCGAGATTTACAAACCCATCAACGAAATCGCCAACCTCCAAGAAGCCATCGACGCAGCCTCAGCTGTCTTCGACGCCAACAACGGCCGTTGCCTCCGTGCTATCAATGGTGTTCAGTGCACTCGCTTCCGCTAGAGGCGAAATGCGAAGTACTGCATCACCCATCTGGAGAATCGGCCCCGCCTCGAAATGGAGATCGAGATTCTTCGTCGCAAAGCCATCGGCTATGGAACTTGCGCCACGGACTTTGCCTGGATGCCCAAGGAAAACTTAAAGCGGTGCAATCGGTGCGTGGAGAGGGAGAGAGTCCGCAAGGAGAACCGCGCGGCGGCGGCGGCGGCGGGACAGGCTGCCCAGCAAGCTCAAGAGGGGGGAAGCAATTCTGAGCAGCCTACCAACGACTCTATCATGTCGGGACAGGAGAATGCCGGCCTCTGAAAATCACACTGCCACACACGAAGCCGATGCCATCAATTGTAAGCAACAATAGATTCCTTGAGCTATCGATATGAACTAACAGTTAATAGATGATCAAGGACGTTAGGGGCTTATCTATGACTCGAGAAGCGGACTTACTTATATTGTTTGGTGGAAAGCTCGGTCTGAAACTGCAGAGATAACGGGTCTATTTGCCAAGGGCATGCTGGTATTGTCAGATATAGAATATCCACATAGCTTATAATGACCCTACTTGCTTCAAATATTTTCCACTTGACTGCTGTGACTCTGTCCTTCTGAAATCGTTCTATATAACCATCTTTACTACACGAATCTACCACCAGGTAGGAGTAGCACAAATAGTCCGTGGTAGCATCCGCGACCTTACCCGTGAATGCTCATTACCAAATTTGCGCATAACGGGCAACCCAAAAATGATTTGGATTCAGAGGCAAAGAAAAGAAAAATAATACAATGGAAGAAGACTAATGATACATGATAAAAATATAGAGAAAACCTCTCAAGCGTATCCCTCGGCAGAAACCTCAGTAACAGGGCCGAGCCCGCCCGTCGCTCTGCGTCTCATGCTGGGCCGGCGAGCTAGCACATCTCCACCCCTTCCCACCGGTACCACTGGCACCAGCGGCACCGCCTCCCTCACCCACGTGCTCTTTTATAAACAAATCTATTACAAGGACAATGGTGGTTCCCTTACATACTACATATATGTAGCCGTCGATGCCGGAGCTATTAATCTTCTCCTTGTTCCGGGTCCTTGTACATTACATTTCTTTGACTAACTTAAAGCCATTGTCTCCATTTAAACAACCTTCGGTAAACCCAACCTCTCCCCGTCGAGGAACTATGAGCAGGGGACTGCGTTGAAGTCTCTTAATGTAGTGTAAAGACCTTCAAGTTTAATCTAAGGATACGATGCGGATAGACTAAATCATAAATCATAAGTATTTACTCTCTCCTTTCTTTCCCTTACCTACCTCCTCGCTCTTATTTGCTCGCTCATTGGGCGATTAGACTGGAAGTGTTGGGCCGCGTTTACGCTATGGGCAACACGTGATTTACACTGGCAATAGGCCTTGGGTTGCCCTCGGGTTAATGGTCTCGGTGGACAGTTAGGGCACTGCTCATAATTTTGTACGCTAGACACACTGATGTGGCACGTCTCATGCCCTACGGGAGGCGGAAGTAGACGTTAAAAATAACAACAACAACAACAACAACCTCCTCGCTCTTACTCTATCTGTTTTAAATAGCTGTACGCCCACACATTGTCAATACTCGACTTGTATTATATAAAATCGGTCATATCAATGCTAAAATAGCCTCCGTCCTAATCGTATATATTGTTGTCTTTGCGAGAAGTGATACTGTCTGTCACAGGGTTAGCCTGCCGTGGACCCACTAGGGTCCACAGCTGGACTGCCTTCATAAGGCTAGCCTTCTGGGCACTCGTCGACACTCTCCTCCTTTCTCCTTCGTGCAATTACGCATATTCACATCTACCATCTACCCTTTGCCCGTAGGCAGGAGCACGATCCCCGTAGACAGGGCACTGTCCTTCCTTCTTCGTCGAAAGCGTAAGAATAAGCCACAATCACTATCATAGATACAGTGCGATGCAGGCGCTAGTGGCCGCAACCTGAAGGCGGCTTGACAGCTACCTTACTGCACACAACATGCTCCTATTGTTGTGTTCTGGAAAGCCAATCAATAAGCCAGGGCAGAGTAGGTGGAGCCTACCGACCTTGCCGGCTGATTTCTGACCTTGGGATCGATTCAAATTCTTTACCATGGCCCAGCATTTTAACCTGCTCTTTCCACTTTTTTTCCGACGTCCTGAAACCTCCAAACCACAACGCCTTCATCCTATGATCCTCTCAATCCCAGACTTGCAAGATATTGCGCGCAAATAGGAAGTATCTGTTGGAGCACATGAGTGGGCACAGGGAATTTGGGCAGAGGATCGGCAAGAGAATTCCTTGATTGATTGACTGAAGAGCAAAAAGGAGAGTAGGTGAATGATGAGAGGGAGACCCTCGATATATATATACATGACTGAGGTCCATGTGTGGATCGACTGCCAAGACGGTAGTCTGCTTCAACATTGTTTGCCTCGTAGGAGTGCTGATGGTGACGCTTTCCGTATCGCTTGGAACTTCCGTTCTCCTCTTGATTGCGTTCTCCAAGTCAATTCTGTTTTAGTTTCATGCCGCTGCGATTGCAGTCACCCAGAACAGTCATCGATGACGGACACATGCTGCAGCGGTAGCAGGGCAGTTACGCCTGTGTGCTGTTCTTTCTCCATTCGAGATACATCCCACTGGAAAGCAAGCGCAACATCGCTCCTTTTAATTTGCAATTCGCCTCCTTCCTGCTAATGTTCTTAGCTAGTGTAGGGTAGCTTGCCTGTTTTTCCTCTTTTAGCTACCGATGATTCCCAGAAAGGGCCGCGGAGACCCCCGTCGAGAAGTGACTCCCATCTTCAAGTTTCACAAACTAGTAAACAATCACCGATCGGGTTTGCCTCTTGGACTCATGACTGAGCACAAATGGCTTATTATTGTTTCCTCCCATTAGTCAAAAGATTGGTCTCGCAGGTTACCGCCGATGACTCCCGTAGGTCTTGTTGGTGTCATATCGGTCGGTGACTCTTACGGCGCCGTTCATCAAGACCAGCACTTAGCGGCTATATGATAGCAGGCCACCTCCCGCTCGCCGACCCTCTGTTATTGCCAAACTTCCTTTGCTATGTCCCCAGCCGGTGCTCCTCACGATGGCGTATCGCGATTGCCCTGAGTTGACATCGCCTAGTATCTCACTTGCCAGATCCAGTAGCTCAACCCAAACTTTAACACTCCATATCGTACATCTTCCGCACTTTCTCCAGTCATTGCCACCCTCCATTGTTCGTACCGCCAATCTCCATCGCTGGGCCGTCAGATCACTTGTGCTTTGTTGACTTTAAAATCGTCGCGCCGAGTTCATCAGACGAGCTATGGCTAGGGCTACTCTTTCCGATGGTGGGCAAGCCTCCTCCTTTAACCTCCGCCATCTATCCATGCCATCTCTTGAGGCCGCAGGGGGCAATCAGCAGCAGCCTTGCAGACGCGGTCTGATTTCGAATATATAACGGCGGAGGAGCGTATCGGACTTCAGGCAGGCTCGCTCGGCGGTGCGGTAGGTTGCCACGAGCGGTAGAGCATAAGGGGTAGAAGTAGGTAGGTCTTTTCCGGTTCTTAGTTCCGCGTTCGAGATTTTGTTCGTAGTTCGTCGTTGCTTGTTATAGGTAAAAGTAGTTAGCTATTGAAACGCGGAGAGAGATCAAGATGGTGCTGGTTCTTTCTTTACACTTGTGGGATACACCTCGTTGTGCAAGATCATCAAGCCGTCAGCAAGGATCATCCAAACTCGACGACGCTGGCAGGATGCTTTTGGGATCTAAAATAGACATTACGAAAGTCATCGGCGGAGATACTAACAATGGCGTTGCCTTTCTGACCACTTTCCATGTGAAAAGCGCAAACGGTTGGTGGACATCTACACGCTTGACTGCCCCTGTCGTGCCCTTACGGCGCCGCCAACGCTTCGAACGGAAGCTGGGCTTTGTACAGGCTACGAAGGAGGGGGACGAAAGCGGTAGCGGATTCTGCCAGCTGTGTTCACCAAAGAGGTGCAGAAGGCGCGCTTCAGACCCCTGTAAGCGCGGTAAGCGCAGCGGCGCGGCTGGCATTGGAAGGCGCGAGTGGCGTAGGGGAGTTGGGGATATCGGGGTTTTCTTATCCGAGTGTTCGGTTTTTCGGAGTTTTCAGAGCTGCCGTTCGTTTGGCGCTGCACGCTGGCAGTACGTCCCGTCCCTTCCTGCCCTTTGTACCGGCCTGCACCTTTCTGGTCCCTTTGTGGATCCACCTACTTCTGGCGCCTTGTCCCTCTGACCCTCTTTTTCTCCAGACCTCCTCACAGGCTCATCACCTCATCTCTGCTTCCGAAAAAAGCACGCAGCGTCGACGAGCAGCGCTTGCAACATCCACCCTCAAGGAGACGTGCAGAAACCCATTGAATATTATCCCATCGTACTGCGCAGCTGTTACCGTCGACTTTGCCGTCCTACACAGCGCAGCTGTGCATTATAAAGACCCGCGCGCCTTGATCAAGCAGTCCCAGGACTCCCTTGATAGCGCCTTCTTCGGACGAATCGTTACAGCCTACCTGCCGTGCCGCTGCACCTCCCCCGTACACCGGGAAGCACGGAAGCCTCATCAGAGCCACATCCGCACCGTCGGCCTACATGATCAACGAACCACATCGGGGTCCAGGATCAACACTTGTACTAGCCTATCGCAACAGACCACTCGATCGGCAAGATCGCTCCTAACAACGCCCCGCTTTCGCCTTGGTCAACATCCCTTATCACGCCGCCATCGTACCCTTTGGAGCAACAATACGCGACTAAAAGTCATCGACTGGCCCCTTGTTCCCTTATCCCGTCAACGGAGAAGAGTTATTGGATTGCTCTGCGTCCCCTACTAAACCTCCAGGTATGACCTTCTCTTTTTTCGAAAGCTCAACGCTCACGCAACAGCTAATATGAAGTGACGACAGTAAACGCAAGGCTGAGCTATACCTGCTCTTTACAACAGCAACGGATCTTTCAACTTGACCATGTCCTCCACTACCGACGAGCCGGCTCTTCAAGCCGCCGATTCTCATCCGACTCCGACTCCGACTCCGACCATCAATCAAGGTCTCGCCGAACATTCCGCGGCCACCGCCGATCAAGAGTACAATTCTCGATATGGCTTCTTGCCTCCTTTCTCCGATAATCCCATCGCCCTCGGCGGCCCTGATTCAGTTGATCAGGATTCTAACCAATCCACTGGTTATGAGCTCGAGTCAAACCCAGTCTATGGCGCCCTGGATGGTGCCCTTCCACAGCGTACTTTATCAACGCCTCTCTTTTCACCCCACCCCGAAAGTCCCGTATCTAACCTTCCTGCACCTATTATCCCCAAACCCTTCTCTCCTGAATCCGACCCCCTTGAGCCTTCTCTTCCTAATCCCGTCCTCCCTAGATATCTCCTCCTCCACCCCCTCACTCTGGACCCACTCTATCCGGAACTCATTCCACAGGATCCCAGTTTCCAGGGTCCGGCTCGCCAGGATACTATTCTCCAGGAGCACAATTCTCAAGAAGCCTCTCTTTCTGAACTATTTCCCGAGGAGGATGAACCGTTCGAGCTTCAAGAAGTTCTTCTTGAACCTCATCCCAATCAGGTCATTTCCTCCGAGCCTGCTCGTCATACGCAACACACACCCATTCCCCATGAGACCGCTGCCGCCAATCAAGCTCCAGTCGAGCCTGCTCCAGTTAAGGCTATTAAGCCCGCCCAAGCCCCACCTACCGAGGCCGCACCGGCTGTGCATTCGGCTGAAGTTAAGCCAGCTCGTCCTCCTGTTGTTATTACGGCTACTTGCAATTACTGTGGCTCTGTGGCTTAGGGGCCCACAGCCCACCTCTGTTGGGACCATTTGGAGGTCTCACCAAGTGCCGAGACTCGCAACATGGTTGAGGAGCGTCATGCTCGTGGCTATTACACCTGCACTGGGTGTATCCAGACCGAGATGGACGTGAAGGGTAAGCGATGTGAAGAGAAATGCAAACCCAAGGTAGACAACCAGCGCACGCGCCGGAAACAAGGCAAGCCGGCGACGCGTGCCGGTGGCGGAGGCTCAAAGAAGGGTGATGTGGGCGGTAGGAAGAAACGCGATGGAAACGGCAAAAGAGGAGGCCCTCCCGGTGCTGCCGGTGGGGTTCTAGGCGGCCGTGTTCAGAAGGCTGCTTGAACAGTTACGTGCTCATCTACGCATGAAAGGGCCGGTGCATCGGGCAGATACTCTGTTTCTGAGTATTTCACATCAGAAGTGACGATGAATCGGGGATATTAAGATTTGGCAATTCTGTGAGTGGAGGAAGTTAGCAGGAAAACGGAAGGCAGCTGGGAGAGGGAATGCGTTGGCCGACCGGCCAAAGGCCTTGTCTTTACTACTGTAACGTTTTGGCGCTTCTCTATGAAAAGCTAGGGCGATCATGGCAAGCTCTTTTCCCTTGTATAGCGTATCTAGTGGAATTACAATGCTTTTCAACACTCTATCTTCGTATATTGTATATCGTCTTCTTGTGATTTGAGATGTGATGGCAGATGATCAGCAACCGCCAGCGAACTCTATCCTGTCTCCGCTACGTACGGCAGCTCCGAATCACCGGACAACGGAAATTTTTCTTTTGACAGGACGGCTTCCTTCCTCGACGACCAAAAAATCGTCCTCACGTTTTGACATCCTGTTACACATGACGAAGCACTCTCAAGTTCGGCCCGCTCCTGATTGAGCGCGCTCAGGAACCCATCATCATCGAGGCCGTGTCGATTCGCAAGTTGCAAACCCAGTGTTTGGGCGCCCTCGACTATCCTCTGCTTCGACCACCTCGAGGTATCTCCAAGACACGAAATTCAACAGATGGTAATGGAACGCTACGCCCCTAACCCTCGATTGGCCGTGGCAGGCGCGAGTGGCGTTTTGTGTTGTTGTGTGTGTTATTTTTAACGTCTACTTCCGCCTCCCGAAGGGCATGAGACGTGCCGCATCGGTGAATCTAGTGTACAAAAGTAGGAGCAATACCCTGGAACGCCCTTGTAGCGCCCAGTGTCCTAACCGTCCACCAAAACCATAAATCC
>RAOO01000184.1:0-28906 GCA_009805345.1 Neurospora sp. FGSC 26628 | reverse complement strand
AGTACGTACCAAACTTCTTTGGCATAAGAAGGCCTTGAAACCCAGCCTTTGGTTGAAGGATGAAAGGATCAACAAGGCCTTCGAGACCAAAGTAGTTTATCAGCTGAATTGAACTACTGTTCCAAGCCCAGAATACTGCCCTTGTCACAAGAGGACAGGCAAGCCCTTGCATCGGTACCTTGGAGATAAAGAAAATAAAGAAGTGATTGTGCTCGCAACCTCCTCCGTTGTACCTCCTGTGAGCTTCTATGACCGACAGTCCAACTGTCCGACATGGACATTGATCTTGGACTTGCCCATCCAGATCCCATCACCAACCCCTTACCCCACCATCCGCTTCAACCTCCCTCACTTCTACTTCCCACTTGCAAACTTCACCACCCAACTCTCCGGAAAGACCTCCTCCTCCTTCAAATACCCTAGCACCGTCGACCTCTCTACAAACCGCACATACTCCCTATACCCCCTCCCTAACTCGCTCGCTATCCTCCCCACATCCTTCGTCGTTGCTCGCCACAACACCATCTCCTCAAACATCCCCGCTCTGAGCAACAACTTCAACCGATCCCTCACCAACTCTCCCCTCCTCACTTCCACATCCATCCCTCCTACCCCTCCAATCAAGGCCGAGCGCACCCACTCTCTCCTAGCTGCCATCTCTGCCAAATGCGGCGGATTCGCCTCATCAACCCTTATCAACTCCCTCCCCTGCTCCGTCCCCGTCAAAAACTCGCCCAAGCTCGGATGGAGGAAACACACTTCCATCGCCGCCTCCTGCACCGGCACCCTGTACTCTATCTTGTCCGCTTTGTCGAGAGGGATAGGGGAGTGTTCCATCTCGCGCAGGGTGACGAAGGGGTATAACCGCTCTTCTATCTCCTTTCTGACGGGCTTGCACATGGAGCGGATATCGGGCGGTCCTTCGAGGGACCCTTTGATGAGACAGTTGTGGATTAGAGAGTCTTGGAGGCAGAGGGTTAATTGCAGGAGGGAAAGGGGGCGGTTGGACTGAAGGGAGGCAAGTGAGTGAACGTGGTAGGTAAGGAGGAGGTGCAGGATTCTGGAGAGGGATTGGATCTCTGATTTGGAGTGGGACTCGCGGAACTGGCGGAGGAGTGAGGAGTAGAGGATCTCGGAGCGAGGAAGTGGGGGTGGGAGGTCCACAGAGCGTGGAGAGTTGGTCGTTTGGCTGCGCTTGATTTGGTCGAGGGCGTCTAGGACTTCGGTGAAGGAGCCGTTGCATTCGCTGAGAATTTTGCGTGTAAAGGAGTGGCGCTGGCTGAACCAGAGATGGCTAAGCGTGTTGTGGCAGAGGGTCTTGATGTCGTGACGTAGGAGGGAGGGTTCAAGATGGAGTTGTAACATCCAGTGCGTCTTGTGAAAGATGCCTTCGGGCCTGGCAGTCACAATCATCTTGGCGTCAATGTAGTAGTTGAGGAAATGGATGAGCTGCGTGGGTTCGGGCTTCAACCAAGGTTGCATGTCGGGAAGGTAAGAAATGGAAACATCGCGTGGGATGTCTTCTCGTTGAGGGTAGGCAGGACTGGGTGGCTTCATGTCGAACCCACTTGGCCCGTCGATGAAGATAAAGACCTTCTTCTTCCTCTCCTTAACGTCTCCTAGAATTCTCCATAGGAGGTCCCAAAGTTCGTGGTCTTCCCATTCGGCACTTGTCTTGTGCAAAGCTCGGTATTTCGTGATATCGGACATCAAGTCGTGGAAATGCACGCCAATCAGGACCGGATCTTGTTCGAAGAGCTGCAGAAGTAAGTTGAGGATCATGCCTTGGGTGGTTTGCTGTATGAGATCGCCATCGTTGTCGAAGAAGTGCGACAACACGATAGGAGTTTCCTCGTCTTCCGGTCTTTTGAGTATCGCTGGATTCCTTCGTGCCTCCATCACAAGGTACTTGATCAAGACGCTCTTTCCGGTTTCGGGGCCTCCAGAGATCCAGTATCGCCTATCGAGGTACATGTGAACATGAGCCTTGAGCCAAGTACCAAATGTCTGCTTCACATCGGCGATAGGCGCATCGAAAATCCACTGGCAAGTACCAGGACAGGGCTCGGAGATGGCTTCAAATCGTGAGTTGCGGTTTGGATAGCGGAGACTTTGCATCACTCTACCGCGGAGATCAGCAAAAGACGGCTTGCGCATGGCCTCCAAGAAGTCATCTTCTGTCTCCACGTCGAAGGTTGCCTCGACCATGGTGATCATAGCGGGTTGTAAAGTGTGATTCAACGTTGGGAGGATCAAGATGAGGTCGTGTAGATATCGATCAATATCCTTGATCCAGTGGAAGTGATTGCGCCGGGTCAGTGAGTGTGCCTCCTCCGGGGAACTGGTTTCTGATGTTAGTTCATCTCTCTTGATTCGAGGTCGGTACATGAACAACAGAAGAAGGGACGTACCAAAGCGTGCCCAAGAAGTCCTTCCCAAGCAGTCTCTTGTCAACGGCCTCCAGCTCCTTCTTTATACGATTCCTGTGCAATTTCGCGTCAGCATTTCCTCTCAACCCGTTGTCCAAGCAAGAGCTACTCACTGCTTCTCCCCACCCCCAAGCGCCGCCTGCGGCATCCGCGCAAACATCTCCTCCCGCTTCCCGTACTCCCAAATACTGCTAGCGCATTGCCTCGCCAACTTAACCAATTCCTTAGCCTCCTCCTTCGTCTCCTCTGTGGTAGTCACTCGGTCCAGGTACCGCTCAAGCACACCCAATACCTGAAGGATTTCCTCATAGAAATCTTCACCTTCACCATCAGACATGATGATTCTCAGCGTTGCTTTGATGCAGCGGACGAGGCGGGCGAGGAGTTCGAGAGTGAGGAATGTATCAAGGGGGATGGGAATAGCTGGTTCGGTCTCGGGCTCGGTAACATCGGGTTCAGTGGTCGAAGTATTGGTAGCCGGGGTGAGTGGAGTGTAAGCAGGCGGCAGGTTTTCGGTGGGAGTGTAGAGGGGCAGTTGAGGATATAGGTCTGCGAATAGGTCTTCCATTGTTGTTGAGTGCTATCCCGTCGCTGTGTATTTGTCTGGGTGGTGGGTTCTTTGTGTTCGGCAAGCGGTTCGTCTTGGGAAGGTGTTGGAGGGTGGAAAAGGCGACAACGAAAAGGGCTTGATTCTGGAGTTGTCTAACGGAAGAGGAGAAACGGAAACCAGGGCAGCCTAAATACCCAGGAAGGGAATGCCGGTGAATAGGCGGCCCAGTGAATGGCACTGGGCAACCTGGGCACGGACTTCCAACAGAAGGTGATGGTACCTAAGATACCTTATCAAGGGTCCTTTATGTAGAGAACGGAGATCTGGACGTGGGCGGTTAATTTGGATCATATTCACTACACCGGGCTGCTTGACAGCGTTGGGCGTTTGATGGATTCGAATGGATGAGGTTGTTTCGATGATTCACTCGAGATGCTAGCTCCGGGCGCTATAAATTTCCCACAAACGCCGCATTTGGAGACCGGGCAGGCGCCAACTGACACAATAGTCTTTGTCATAGGTTCTCCCAAGGCGGCGTGTGAGAGGCTAGAGCCTCAAAAACTTCATGTCACCGATGTAAGCTAGGACCATTGGTAATGCATCATCATGATTGTTTTCCCGTTTGACTCGTTCTATCTCATCTTGTGCTAACTCCGAAGATGAACTATTTCATAACCCAGCCCTTACACCCGTCCAGCTCCAACGCAGTGCCGGAACTCTTCCTCCATTAGCCGTTATACATACCTCGAGGTAGCCAGCGCTCCTACGCGGCCGTTGTATGTGGCCTCGCCATCTGTGATCCGGAATATCTTACTCGAGCCGCTGACGTCTTTGTCCCGTTAAAAGCATTTGCAGGTGCGGTGTCAAACAGGTGAAGGCTCGACGCGGATAGTTACCGGCCAGTTCCACTCACTGAATACGCCCTCCTTCCCAGCAGCCAACAGAATCTTGATATTGAAGTAGTTGTTTCTGACATGGTCGTCCCTTGTGTACCGTTCGATAAACCGGGTAAACTTCACGAGATCGTCCGGTTCGAAGCCACTGGGTCTATCCATGTCAAGAAGAATGAAGACCGGTTTACGTCTATATCTGCAGTCTTCCAGAGCCATGTGCAAGAGGTGTTCGGTTTCGTCAAAGTCCCATTCGACACTGGGTCGGGACAAGGTTTGGTATGAGGATTCGTCTGTGACAGCTGCGTGACAAACGCTGTCAATTGTGGTCGGGTCTTGCTCGAAGATCTGGCGGAGAAGGTCCAGCATCATACTTTGCGTGCTTTCTCCCTTTACCGTACTGCCGCCGTTGTCGAAGAAGTGAGAAAGAACGTGTGGCCTCATGAATTCGGTGTAATCCAGAGAGTCGTACAAGCTGTTGCGATCGTGACGTGCATTGTCGTCAAAGAATTCACACTGTTCCCAAGCCTCGAGATCCAGAAGCAATAGCGGCTCCGTCCGGAATTGCGAGACGAGGTGTTTCATTAGAACGCTTTTCCCGGAGCCCGGATCTCCCGTGATCCAGCACAGCCTGTACTCATCTTGGCTCAGAGACTTGAGCCACGCTCTAAGGCTCTGTCCCTCGAGGCCTCCGACGGGAAAGTTCAAGATACCCTCGAATGTACCCGAATGAGGATAAGAAACACTCTCAAAGCGGCGCGAGCACGGTTTGGATAGTTGGAGGCTCTGCAGGACCTTGGTTCTGATCTTCGCCAAAGTTGGGCGGGCCATGATCCGGAACAGCGTCTCTCGCTTCTCTTTGTCGACGCAATCTGTGAGGATGTTGTCACGCGGCTCTTCGGTATACTTGACTGAGCGGTGCCAGTAGAGAAGCCGGAACATAGCTTCGTCGACCGTCTCAATCCAATGGTCGTAGTTGCGCCATAGCAAGTCCCATGCCTTGTGTCGGCTGCTAATTATCGTGGAACTAAAGGTTAGTGACTGGAATACTTTCTCACTTCGGTCTCAGATAGGTAAGGTAGACATGAGGAGGACGTACCAAAGATTATCGCAATTGACCTTATCCCACATCACCGTATGAACGGCCAAAAGGTCGTTTCTCAACCGATTCCTGTGGGTTGTTTCTCAAGGTCAGCATTCCGTCGCGCGTCATTAACAGTCGTCAAAGGGGAGGGCGCGCCTTACAAGTCCTTATTGATCTGCTCAGCCTCTTCAGAGGTACAGGAAGCCCTTTGCGCGTCCTTCAGCAACATTCCGTACTGCCTGATCCACGGAATGCACTTTTTGATAGATTCCGCAAGATCGAACTCCCCCGTCCTAGCATTTTCCGGTACCGTAACAGTGTTGAAGTTCTTCTCAAGCATGTTCGCAATCTGGACGAAATCATCAGGGGAATAACGGTCACCGTTATGATACTCCGTGATGGTCCTGATGCAGCGAAGAAGTTGCATGAGCAGCTGAACTCCGAGAAGGCCGTCTATAGGATAAGGCTCGAAGGAAGTTGGCGTTTCAGCGACTACGGACGCGGGATCAGTACGTGTCGCAGCAGTGTAGCCGGGCGGCGGGGGCCCAGAGCGCCAGTGGCAGTATCGAAAGATGGCGAACGAGGAAATATCATTTTCGGTGTAATTCGGGGGCGGTCTGTCGCCGGCTGCCTCGAAATCGTCTTCCATTGTTGTGGATGGGTAGCAATCGACGAAGTGGGTTGTTGTCGCCGAAGTGAGTTGGTTGTCGCCGAAGTGAGTTGGTTGTCGCCGAAGTGAGTTGTTGGTTGTTTTTGGTACGAGCGGAAGTGGGTGCTGCGTAGGGGTGTTGAAGTGTTAGAGCTTACCTCTACTTAACTAGTCTGGTAGAGATATGGTGAAGAAAGTGAGCCTGGGCCAACATTGAACATAAACCACTGGATATGCCGTTGTATGTGGCAGAAAGGTTAACGGTTGTTTTGTTCAGTGAACTCACTCACATCGCATTCACCAGGGTCGAAACCTGTTAGAGGCATTATCTCGTGTGACTTCATCCCTGTCCGCCCTTGTACTCCTGTGCTGATTATGAACAGTACCTCAACTATATAACGGACAATACAAACCTCGGTTGTCGTCCTCGTCGCGCGTGTAATTTGGTTGGTCAACTGTGCGCTGATAGAAACGGTCTCGGGCAATAAATTTAGGTTCTTTGCCAACTTCGCAGGGGGCAGTTCTTGGCTCGCCATCGCGGTACTAGTGTAGGGCGGGAATATATAATGCTTATGGGTTGTTTATGATTCACTTGCTCATTAGCCGGGGGGGTTTTCGGTTCATCGGGGAATTATAGGCTCCTAGATAGTGTCGAGATGTTAGCAGTCTGTATCGAAAAAGGAGGACACAAGGGAGAATGCCCACAACTTCGTCAAGCCTTCGGCTTTTTCTGCTCCATACCTTAGTTCTGGTCTGGCTGCAAGACAGTGTACTTCGATCCTGTACGTCATCATATTCGAACCGCCGCGCTGGGCAAATCGAGGCATGACCAGGGAAAATGTCTTTTGTACCTCGAGCGCAAAGTTCCATTTGATGAGCTGCCATGTTGCTTGTTGAGCCCTCCGGTGGAAGCAGACGTCGAGAAGTTCTGGGCTAGTAGGTGCGTGTTTCGTGTTTTGCTAATAGACCACGGCTATTGACGGATGGATTGTGGTTGTTGGGAAGAAGATGGTCAGTTGGGATTGCATGACGTTGAAATGTCTCGCCGCCTGGGAAGCCAATCGTTTGGTCCAATAGAGGTATATCTTACATGCACGCGGAACCGCCGTGTCTCTGTTAGTCAGGTAACTCATACCTGCTGAAGACTCGGCTAATTGTCGGGAATTGTGCCTACAGGTATTTGGGGCACGTCGCTATGTTCCTGTTCCCTAACATGCAACTTGTCCCCCACCAGTCTTGCGTACGTATACCGTATAAACTCGGTGCGTTGTTTTTTAGCTACCAAAGAAATCAGGCATAATCAGACATACATATGCCCGGGCGAATCTGTACACACTTTATGCCCGCAAAAAAATACTAAGGGAGACATGTTGCCACCCCGGAGCACTGTAAATTCGATTCTGCTGGTGCCCTGTCTTTTTCCCCTCTCTGTTCAAGGGCGCTAGAGGGTAGGGACATTCAAAATCACCGTCTTATATACAATTTCCAGCAGGACAGACGGTTACGAACAATGGCGGGCAGGAACGAACGCACTGTTGGTTCCCTGGTCCAGACATTGAAAGGCACCCGGATTCATTGCTAATTTGCTAATGTTGACAAACCACCTTTGTAAACACCCAAAAGTCGCGGCACAGTAGTACTCCTCACAAGTTATTCACCCCTCGTCCTTTCTAACCATCTTCAAGTAACTAGTATATAGATTCTTCCCCGTTCTTGTCTTCCGCCTCATCCTCTTGCGTCTCATATTCTTCATCAGAATTGTCCTAATCCTCCTCCTCATCATCGCCCCCCCCCCCGCCTCGTCTCCTGCATAGTAGCGATATACTTTGCTATGGCCATTAGGCCAATCGCCCCTTCTTCATCAGGCAGACCAAATATGGGATTACCTCTTTAGGAGAGAATTACCACTTCCGGCAACATCCAACACTCAATAAAGGCGTACGTTGTTGACCATCTACGTCTTTATCGCCAATCTCTTAGCAACATTCTGGTTCTGCTACAAACTCATTCTCAGTTTCTACGAGTGGGCGCAACAAGGGCATCTTCCTTAGCTTAGTAGGTATTGCGGACGTGGACGTGGCGAGGATCAGACTAACACTCCGGTCCCGGAACGGAGAGAACTGGTGAATATTCAACCAGAACAGACACCCGCACCAATCGCAGCACCAGCAGAGGCCGCGCCGCCGGACTATAAGCAATTAACTAAACACTAATCAGCCCAGGGGCGGTTCCCCCTCCTCCACCGACTCAACCTCATCGTCATCGGAACCCGGACGTGGTGGGCGATCCCATCCCTCATCCAAGTGATGACCTGCTTCTTGTGACATTGCTACCAACATGGCGCGGTGGAGGTATCGGCCCTTGGTGGCCCACATGCCAGGCTCTTTCCAATTTGCTCCTTCAGGACTGCCTCGGGCTTCCTCCGGTTGTTATCAAATGGTCCCATGATTTCGTCAAAATTGACGAGACGTAAAGAAAGTAAAGATACCGCGCTCTTGGGCGATGGTTGGATGTGGGACGGAAGTGTAGCGGCCTGCCGTCTAGTTCTCCAACTGTCATGAAGGACTTTGGGTCGTTGGTATTCAAGAGTCGCGCACTGATTTTGTCCCTGTCGGCGGCATAATACCGACGTTTTGACGCATTCATTTTGTCCCCGTTTGCGGCAGCGTACCGACGCCTTTTGGCAGCAGCATTCTCAGCATGTTTGCAATCAAGAACTTGCTTGGCGTCGTCGTAATCAATGACCTTCCACTTACATCCCCGTGGATGACTGGATTCTCACTTCACCTACTCTTCCTCCTTCCTTTGCATCATCGGCGACGTCTGGGACCATTGCAATGGCGCCAAGGTCGAGGGCTTTTTCGACCTTTGTGTGGAGGAGAATGCCGTTGAGAGGGGAGAACATTTCAGATTCGGCTTCCTTGCCAAAAGAGTCTTGCCATGTTGTCTGTTCCGAATTTGAGACGACGTGGAACTATGTGTGTGCCGCAATCATGCTGCTATTGGGTTGAGGCCCTCCTGTTGCAGGGTCGAAGATCAGGTCGAATATCTTTCCAGTTGGCTTCCTCGGCCGGGGTTCACCCGCATCGTACGCCTTGATCAGCGCGTTCTTGAAATGGCTCTGGTCACTTCTTGCCCTCTTGCCCTCGCCAGCCTTGTCGGCGTTGATGCCATGTAGTTCGCGTTGAATAGAGCCATGAAACATCTTCGAATGGGGCCCGCCTTCTCGATCCGCTTCTCCTGCTGCTTGTAGAGATCTTTTTCTCATGTGACGGCCCGCATTTTGGCCAGGATCATTACCGCATCAGGGGTTTACCACATCGGTACCATGGAAGACAAAACATCATATCTAAAAGACGATAGCGTATATCCCACATACACTAGAGGTTTTCTTGACAATACTTGTCCTCGGTCTTTTTCTCTTGCTTCTTATACAGATCCTTTTGCGATGAGAGTTGTCACAGGGTGTTGTGGCTGCCTATATAGTGTGCACTTCGGATTCTGCCTTGCAAGCAGAATTACGTCTATCTTTTATCGGATAGTTTGGCAGATACGGCTAAAGTGCACGCTTGCCCTGTCATAAAAGTAATACGGTGTGGCGCAAATAGCCAATTCTCGACAGGGTGCGAGTTGAGGTAGTGTTGTAGGGTGAGCCGGAGGCGGGGGGCTGCTGGGATCCATGTTGCCGTGTTCAGTTGGTTCAGGTTATTCTGCTTTGTTTAGAGGAACGCGGGCGACGGGATAGCAACGAAAACGGCGATAGGGGACGTTGATAGTGTTGCGGCTAGCATCCTCGCTTCCCAAGTGAGGGACCCGGACTCAAGAGTTAGGGGTCTCTTGCTTGATGCCCGCGGAGGGATTTCCGGCCTCGAATTCGACGACATTTTTCGGGGAGCGTCTGACGATGATTAGGGCGAACTTGATGAGGACTTTGAGGGGCTGTTGAGCGTCGTCTTA
Organism: Neurospora sp. FGSC 26628; assembly: GCA_009805345.1. Taxonomy (NCBI): domain Eukaryota; kingdom Fungi; phylum Ascomycota; class Sordariomycetes; order Sordariales; family Sordariaceae; genus Neurospora; species Neurospora sp. FGSC 26628. The sequence goes on along the minus strand of RAOO01000184.1, from coordinate 19,347 downwards.
CTATGGACGCAAAGGCCTGAAAAAGGCGGCGTCGAGCGGTGTGAGAGGGGAGGGGCACCGGCCAAGAGGCTGCGGTGGTGTAGACGAGTGCAGGGACCGATGTCAGAGACTGGAGGAGAGGAGAGGGTTGTCGGCCAAAGACCTAAGTCGGCGGCGGCGGCGGCGGCGGAGGGGTGGCTCTCGGCCTCCAAGCTGGTGATCTCGGTGTAGAAGTTGCGTTTGGAACCATTGGTGGTACTTGTTGAGGCGGTGTAGAAGTAGCGTTTGGAGGTTTATCAGCCAGATCGACACTCGTTCTCATGAGTTTCAACCAAAGCCAATTCTCCAGAATGGACAAGTGAGAACAAAAAGGAAACAACAGAAGCAAAAACTCCCCAGCACCCTTCGCAAGCGTTCTACGCTTGTTGCAACATCTAGTGGTGGGTGGGAGTTTTGGCCGAGGGGACTGGTGGTTGTACCAACCGTCGACTGCTATCGCGGTCGTGGGCGCGGGGCGCGAAGCAGTAAAACGGGGGATTGTCAGTGTGTGGTCTCAACCATGGTGATGACGTTGTGATCAGGAACGGCCAAGTTGATGGTATCAAAGTGTTAACTACCTTAGTTCTTCGTCCCTGGTGATCAGTACCAAGGCGCATGGGAGAGCGATCGTGGAGCGGGGAGGAAATGATGGTGCCATCTCGAGGAAGACAAGAAAGGAGACCAAGTCCGAGGGGATGGAGTAAATGACCAAGATCTCGAGGGAAACAAGAGAAATGGCCTGAAAATGTAATGAAGATGAGGACAAGAAGAAGACTCCAAAGGCCGGGGGGGGGGGGGGGGAAGCCCAGCTTATGTACCCGAGGATCTCGTAGCCGGCCGTGGTTCCTGTTGGCCACTCTGGCTCTGGATTCCTTCCTTGTGTCTGTATCTTCTTTCCTGTACTTGGCTGTCTTCCTCAGTGCTGTCCTCCTTCGATTGTGATTTGTAAATAGCTTCCTCTTTCCCAGATGTGCAACCTGCACCCCGTGCCGTTCGGTCCTGACATCTGAACGGAACAAGAATTATTCTTGGATGGCAAGAAGAGTGAAGACTAGGTAGGTAAATGTAATTCGCGAGTTCCTGATGGGAGGGTGGCTTGTTGTTGTCCCTCACGAACGACTTTGATAGCACGGAAATTGGACACTGCCGGGCACACCACTAGCACCGTAACTGCGATTGAGTTATCGTTTGGTACATCAATATTTTGAAGAAAGCGCATTACAAAATCAGTAATGTTATTTCTTCGTCGTGACAAGACGTGATTGTCAAACGCCCCTTCCGTAGAGTCACCAGGTGGGGTGGGGACCGCCTGGGACGCCTTGTCCTAATAGTGCAACAGCGGCACTATAGAGGTACTGAAAGGCCTGAACCCCTCCTTCCATGCAACTTCCGCTTCCTTCTTTCTTCCCCTTCTTTGTTTCCTCCCAACATTCACCCGCCTTGATTTGTTCCCTCCAATCTTTCAATCAATCCGTATGCTCTTGCTGTCCGCACTTTTTGCACATTCCTACGGCGGGGTTGTGTTTCGTTGTCACCCTGTTGGGAGCACCAGGCGGCACATCAGACAACACAGTGATTGAGCAGCGTGTTAGTGCTATCCCACTATCTCTCACACCGCAAAATGAAACAGTCTTGCTGATAAGATTCCATCTCGGATTTCTAGCTCCATCATCGCCAACACGCACGACGTATATCCACGACCGTAACATCATTCCACGCGATTATAATCCTTCCCTTTACGTTAGTTGTCCCTGGGCGCGCCTCCCACATAAACACCTCTCCAACGCTGCCGCTTTGCCTGTTGGCCGCCGTGCCACTCGGCGTGAACCAACTGCATGGAGACAAATCAAAGGCACTTGCTGACTCCATAAATGACAAGCTCCTGAGCCTGGGTAGAACGTATACAATACTCGCGGTCCTGGCGCAGCCTATACTCTATTCTCCACGACCATTACCTGCTCTAAGACTGCTAGGACGAAAGCGCGGGGTATGAAGCCTCAGCCATATCGCCCTTATCGCGAACACTTGAAGTTGCTGGAAACCTTGCCGGACGTGGCTGGATTGGAGGGAGAGATGTTGCTGTTCGAGTTTTGGCCGTCGACGTTCGTTCAACAGATCAAGATTGAACCTGATGAGAGTACTTTTGATGGGAGTAACGATGTTGAAGTTGTGAGGGAAACAAAGAGGCGGAGGATTGTATAAAACGTAAAGGCAATTTGTGGGCGGGAGAAGTTATTTGGGTTGGGGTTTATTATAGTGTTGCTATGTCTTGTTCCTTGTCTTCCGTTTGCTACGCATACAAGAGCTCATTATTGATGGTTCTTTCTCACCATAAAGCCGTGTACGAAAAACATCCGTTCGACATAAGTCTTTGGGGTTGTTGCAGGCGGTGAAAAGAAGAATTGGGATAAAACGAACAGGAAATCGAATATGTCGATGGAAAAGCGTCCTTTCCCCTGGCCGTTTGCCCCACTTTGTGGTCATTCTTCTTTCACCTGTTCACGTTCCTTTCTTTCCCGTCTTTCTTCCAACGCATTAAGCCACTTACTTCTCTCAAATTGCAAGATCAATCTTAAATATCCACAAGGACCTGGGAGGGCTTTTCTGCTGTGCTTGAACCAGTGGAGTCCACAACCTCTGTGACTCTGTCCACAGATGCCCAACGTCTTGTTAGCACCCGCCGAGAGGTGCGCGCAAATGGGCAGCGCTTTGCGCCGGTAGCAGGGGCAGCTTCCACAGCTAAAAGCACCGCACCTGATCTACTCGCCAACCTCCGTCACTCCCTGAACTACCACAGCTTCACGCACAGAAGTCCCAGTCACTATCCCTATAACTGTCATCATCATCGCTCCCCTCTTCCTCGTCCTCGTCCTCGTCCTCCTCCTCCTCCTCGTCATCATCATCATCATCATATACTTCATCTTCTCCCTCCGCTACCTTCTCCACCTCCTCCTTGCTTAACTCCCAGTAGGGCAAACGATAACCATTATCATCGAACTCATCTTCTCCATCTCCCAACTCGTCCTCTCTCAACTCTTCCGCCGCCTCTTCTTCCAATCTTGTCTTCCGGACATCAAACGCTCTAGTAAGCGCCAGCAGAGCAATCTCTACCATTTCTTGGGCTTCTTCGTCGGTGATACCCGGCCGAGGTGGGAGCATTTCGAACTCGAGGAGGTCCTTGCCAGGGCTGGTCAGTTCTTTTCTCAAAGCCACAAGCAGAGCCTGACTAAGGTACAGGCCTTCCCTAGTCCACATGGGTTTCACACGAAACTTGTCGAGAATTACCCGGCGCTCAGCCCCGTCGTTTTCACACCGCCACATCGCCTTGAGCACAGAAAGCACAAAAGCAAAGAAGAGCAACCGCGTGCTTGGACGATGCTTGGCACCCGGCCGGAAGTGCAATTGCATTCCGTCTAGTTCTCGAACTGTTGTTGTTGTTGTTGTTGTTGTTGTCCATGTCCTTGGATCGTTCCTACTAGGCTGGGAACCCCCGGGTACAAAAGGCGCATCCAGAAAATACTCGGCCTTTTCGTCGATGACCATCCACTTGTATTCTCTTGGCTCATTTTTTCCCCATTCGGCCAACGCCTCGGGCCTCTCATACGCCTCGTCGTCGTCGATGTTTGGGACAATCGCTAGGGCCCCGTAGTCAAGGGCTTGCGCGACTTGGTGGGGGAGGACAAGGCCGTTGTCAGGGGAGAGGAGGTCTGGCGGCGGGGTGCGCTGGAATAGTGCGGTTATTGTTTCGTGGCCTAGCTTGTGTGGCACAATCTGTACCGCGACCATGGAGCAAGGATCTTGATATGGGCCGGTGGCGGGATCGAAGATGAAGTTGAGGTACCAGCCAATGTATGGCTCGAACCTGTACATGGCGGCTTCGTATGCGGTGAGGAGGGACTCTCTGAACTTCACACGTTCTGCCCGGGTGGTCATTTGGCCTCTTCCCAGGTTCATGTCTTCTGTGGCAACCCCGAGGTAACTGGTCGCCAGTAAAACAAAGTCTCTCGAAATCACGCCCCCGCGCGCGATCCTGTCGGCTTGTATCTGGTATAGCTGCTTCTCGAGGCTAGCCGCCTTCATTCTCCCCGTAATGTTCTCGGTCCAGCGTAGCCGGTCGTCCTCGTCCGGATCATCATCCGGATCGAGCAATTGGCGTGCCAATTGGCGTGCCTCCAAGTACTTGGTCTCCGCTTCGAGGGCCTTGGTCTTGCAGCTCGCGAGCTCGGCCGCAGTTCTCCAAAACTTGGGATCGCTGACGCTGAGGTACTTGAGCTTGTCCCTAATCTTCTCCATTCGTATACATGTAGACTTTGCCATGTTGTATTCGGGAAGCAAGTGGAACTCCTCGGATTCTATGCGAACCCGTTCGCGGAAGAGGAACTTGAGGGTTTCCGGGATGGTCGATAACGACATGGTCAACGTTTATATAATGCTTGGAGTGATGACTGATAGTTCTTTGAAGTAAGTAGCAGTGTGCTGGGTTGGTATTGTCTAATTCTGGTTTGGTTGTTAGCTTCATTCTCCTAGCAATGGAGCTGTGGTGCAGTACCTACCTACCTTACTGACCCTCGTAGTGGGTGAAGGATGACTCTGCGGTGCAAAACAGGTGGCGGGGCGAACAATGGCTATGGTGGCGGGAGTTGGTTTGATGTAAGTTATGGTGGCCTCAACAAGGAGGAAAGAATGGAGATAGAAGGGAAAGATATAGTAGGTGCCTAGATGTAGCAATAAGGTGCTTTCGAGTGACTGGGTTGGGAGAAAATAAGAAATGGAGTTTGGATGGAGATTAAGTACTTTAATTTTCTAAGTTGTATGAAGAATAAATTCAATGTACATACGCCGATGTCCGTTGCATTTATTTCCCACATATTTTTATAGATCACATTTTCCGGATGTGCATTTTCCCTATTGCGTCCTGCAACACTCGGAGTAAGGGGAGGATGCGTGTATTTCCGTACCGTATAAACTCTGGCGGTTCAATTTCAGCTACCAAGGAAATCAAGCATAATCTGCAAGCATACCTACTGCAACATTCATGCCCGCTAACGGGAGCATCGCTAACAAATGCTAGCCTTTGTCACTATGCCCGAAGTCACAATTGGATCACCGGAGTGGAAAAAGAGCGAGCGTGGGCACCGGTCTTATAGCTCGCTAGCTATTTCGTAATGTCGAGCACGAAAAAAGTGTTGGCAAGAAGAGTGTCTATTGTGTATATGGAACGTCGTGTTGTCGACCATCGAGTTCGGACGAAACGAAGTCGTTCAGCGTGCTTAGATGTGCCGCTATCTGGATTGGCGTTGCAGCCCACGCACAAGGGCGAAGGAGGAAGTGATACTGTGTAGGCTCAGGAGACGGAAGGCGTTGATGTTGGTTGCGAGAAAGATGTCAAGGCAAAGATGGAACTCAAGGGCAGCTCTTTCCCGTTCCCGTCTGCATGTCAAACGCAGGTACAGGAAATAAGATATGCGTTTAACACCAAAGTCGCGGACATGCCGTGACCGGCTGATAGTGCTCTAACAGATGATATCACAGCATCGTCCGCGTGCAGCACAACACTTGAGCACGGTTCTCAGCGGACAATCACTTTTCCTCGTCACGACATCAACGCGGCAAAATACACGAGATCAAAACTTAGAGGTATTCAACATCTGTTATTTGCACCACTCACGTAACCGCAAACATCAGACAACTATATACAAGAATGCGAGTCCATCCGAGAACCAACACGCGCCAACAAGCCGCTTCCCAATCCGTCCGCAAGAGCCAACAGACTGGCCACGGCGCCAGCACCAACACAAACAGCAGAGCACATTCAAACCTCAGAATTACCCTCAGCCCATCCCTTGACCTCCAAGCTAACCATTGCGTCTCTCCAGTCCCGCCTCAAGACCGCGCAAAATCGATCCCTCGACAAGTCACCCGCCACTCGCTCACGGACTCGAAGCCCGTTTACAAGCACTGCGAATACCACTGGTTGGAAGCCTGGCAGGTCGATCCAGACTGGCAGCAATTCGCACCAGTCCATCCCTGGCCACCGCACTGTCCCCACTTAGCCGCGCAGTTACCGCTTCCATTGCCAGGGTTGGCGGGCGCAGTAGTAGTGCCCGGGTTCGAGGGGGTAGTGCCGTCGCCGCCGCCGCCGCCGCTACTGGCGCCGACGTTAATAGTGCTGCTGCCGGAGGAGAAGTAGCCCTCAGTCGCAACAATCTGGTAGTTGTGGGTGCCGAGCTGGAGACCGGACTTGGTCCAGGCGTCGAAGTGGTTCTTCATGTTGACACTACCTCCAGTGCGCTTCTGCTGGCGGACGGACCAGTACTGGTAGAAGGTGGCGGTGCCGTCGATGGAGGGCTGGTTGACGCGCTGGGTGCGGTAGATGTCGTAGACGCTGCCGTCGGTGGTGATGGACCCGAGACGGGTGGCGCCCGTGCTGGGGTTGTAGGTGCCGAAGTTCTCGACGACGTAGTACTCGACGAGCGGGTTGCGGGTCCAGCCGTAGACGGAGAGGTACGAGTTGCCGTTGGGGGAGTAGGTGCCGGTGTAGTTGATGGTGCTAGACAGGGGGGGGAGAGAGAGTATTAGTTGAGCGAACCCGCGAGGAAGGGAAATAATGGAGGAAGAGACATACCGATCAGTACCGGGCATCCATCCCTTACCACCGACCCAGTTGCCGTTGCCGGACCACTTGGCACTGTACTGGCCGCCAGCCTCGTTGGTGTACTGGATGCTGCCCTGGCCATCGGTCCAGAAGGAGAAGTAGTAGCCGTTGTGAGTGCCTGTGGCCGACTGGGTGTAGGTCTGGCGTTTGAAGAGGCTGCCCTGGCCGGGGAGCTCGCCGGGGAGGGCGAAGACGGCAGAGATGGCCGTCGAGGCGGCGAGGAGGATGGAGGAGAAAGCAACCATTTTGATGTCTTCACCTTAGACTGGAGATTTCAGAGTAGTGCTGAGGATGAGGACCAGAAATCCAGTGATAACCCCGGGGAGGTTACCCAGGGGTTATATACTTTTCGTCACCGCTGGTGTGTCTATGGATATGATGGATCGCCTCATGGTTGGTTTTACGGTAAAAGCTTCCGTTACGTCGACACAGTGGCATTGTTTCCTGGAAATGAGCGAGGTTTGAAGGTTCGTGCCCCCTTGGGCTTGGCTCGCTTGGCTGAGGTTCGGTGGTGTGGTGTTGCAACCCCCTGTTCTTGGATTTCATGGGGAGGCCGATTTTAGCACACCGCGATGTAACCATCCGGAGACCTCGAAGCGCCATGCGATCTTGTTTTGATAGAGACCGCTTGGACTTTTGTTATTGAGTGATCGGATCAGTAGAGGTCGCCAAGCTCCCTTTTTTGCGGAGTGATGGACTCGTCTTCTTGCCAGTAGCAAGCCCAACGGGTTCAACCATCTCCATATTCCGGCCCATTTCTTCCCTCGCTATGCGGAGATGCTGGCCGAATAATTTTTGTTGACAACCTCTACTCTTGACCCATAGGTGATTTAGCAGCTTGCCAAGCTCAGAAGCTAGATCTATCTATCAGACTTTCCCTCCTATCCGATGGCCCTATTCCCRCCGGGTTTGGTGTCTTCTGATGTGTCACGATAGCGGCGAGGCCGAACATAATCTTCAACTCAGCGGAGAGAGTATCAATGCCGCTGTCGATCTGGCTTCTCCTCAGTCTTTACCCCTTATACCGTGATCTTCGAGACAATGGGACCGGACGATATTGTTTCCTGCACCAAAAATCCCGTTATCTCAACGCATCATCAGCCCTGCCCAAAGTGACCGACCACAGAGAAACAGTGGTTGTCAACCGAGCTAGAGCCTCCAAGCAATAGCGGAGCATCACATACCACCCCCAGCACCGGTTGAATTGCGGGGAAGCTCAAGCCCGCAAGCTTCAGGCAAGACAGCACCACAAATGCCGATTAACCCGGCGGCTAAATGGTTTTTAATGCCACTCGACACCGTTCTTGGGCCTTTTCTACAGCTTCCATTTTCCTTGACTGGAAGGGGCTCTTGGCAGAGCGGTCCTAGCCACAGTGGCAGGGAAGTTAGCAAGGGCCGGTCGAGCTTGTGACTTGCTGAACTGGCCGAAATAGGAAATTCGCGGTAGAGGAAGGCCGAAAACTTCTGGAACGGGACAGCAGAACGTCCTTTTGGTCGCCTTTTGGGCGCCGTTAGTAGGGTGATGGGAGGCAATAGTCATCGGGGCTAGAACGATTTTAGCACACGGGCACATTCACGGATGCCCTCAAGCACAAAGGCTGGAGGCCTGACCGGACCGGGCTCAGACTGGAGTCTGACTGACTGGCACCTGGCCCTGATGTCCCGGTTCGAGGAAAGAGCACTGGACTCTGAACGTCTGGGGGAGAAGGAACGGTGTGGATCATGGAATGTTCTGCCACGCTCGAAATGGAGCGAAGGACCCTTTCTCTGGAATCTCAATTCTTCCTGGCGGGTAAATTGGTCTTGGGTCGCATTTGGGACTGATATCAGGAAACCGTCGAACTTAAAGTCCCAACCCGTGATATTGAGAAGTTGTCAGTCCTGAGCAAGAAACAAAGTATGAGGTAGAGAGCTCTTTCCATCTTGGCGCGGGCCCAATATCTCATTTGCTCGCAAGTTTGTCTTGGAAGGAAAGAACGACGGCAACAACCCGACTGTAAGCGCTCCTATCATCGGATAGGTGCATGAACTCCTTCCTTCATCATCGCCGTTGCCGCCACCACCGGAGTTATCTACCTGGTTGTGTATTACCACGCCTCCAAGCTCCAATCTCTCATGAAACCGCCACCTTCAACTTGATCAGCCATTTCGCTCGTCCCGAACTTCCTCCTCGTTGCCTTCGTCAAATCTTTCCCTCGGCCAAACATTCCCTCTCATGACCTCCCTGCTCACGGTCGTCACCTTTTCCTGCTTCCAACCGTGTGGGTAAAACATCTTCAGACCTGCGGTAAAGCCTTTAATGATCACCATTGCCTCAAGGTCTCTCGCCCTGTGCAACCTTCCGTCTACCTATAACCGAGATGAAGAGAAAACCAAAACGCCACCCACGCCACCCTCCTCATCCTCAGTCACAGCCTCTCAGAAATCATGCCTACCTGACACATCCTGTAGAACTCCAAACCTTGGTCTTCAGACGTTGGGCTTGACAGTAAACGCCCTTCGTCCCTTCATTATCGCCATCGCCTTAGAGTCTGCCAAACAACCGTCGGTTGGCTCCTCCTCACCACCAAAACACCCATCCTCTCTCCAACTCATTACCACGCCATCACTCCCTCACAACTTTGCCTTCCCGCTATTCCCATCCAACTCCACCACATTCCTCCCCTTCCCTTTCTTCTCTTCTCCCTGCAATTCTTTCACCATATCAGGCCACCTACGATACGCATCCCCCTCAGCATCAAACCCCAACAACCACTCCTCTCTCAGCAACCAAATGCTCTCGGGAATCTTCCAGGCCCCCTCCGGTCCGTCCCAGTCTGCCTTATGCCACCTCTCTCTTGTCTTCGGGCCCATTGCTTGGGCTTTGTGCACCCTTTCGTACCTCAGCTTTTCGTAGGCTTTCAGTGCTGTCGGTACCACCTTCTCCTTTGTCATCTCCCCCGTTTTGCTACTGCAGTAGGCAAGTTCCAAGCACGTGGCCACGACGGTACCGTCTTCGATACTTTGACTTGCGCCTTGGATGGACGTCGGTAGAAAAGGGTGCGCGGCGTCTCCGATGAGCGCTATCCTCCCCTTTGGACTGACAAAGGTAGGCAACGGCTCACGGTAGACAAGTTTGTGGTCGATCAACCTCCCCGGCGGCGTAGCTTTTACCAATTCTCTGACCACGGGACACCATCCCTCCAGGTAAGTCAGAGCTTCTTCGGGCTTACCGGGAAACTGCCACGATTCTTCAATGTTGCCGTCATCCATGTGGGTGAACACCCAGTTTATCTCGCTGCCGCCTTTGATACTGGAGACAAGGAAGTGAATATCGGGCCCAATGAATCCTTCGTGGTGATCCCCATTTTCCACCAGATGTTTAGTCACGGGGTTTTTTGCGATAACAGGAGCAGATGGGAACCAAGCTCTGTACACCGCGTACCCCGAAGACTTAGGCTGTTCGTCCTCCTCTAGCCCAAGGACCAACTTCCTCCCTCTTGACCGTACTCCCTCAGCAGCCAGAACAGCATCAGCCTTGACCTTCTCTGTCTTCCCATCCGGTCCCGTAATCACAACCCCCGCATGCGGCGGCCCTTCTCCCTTGGCCTTATCCCCATCCCCCTCACTCTCAAAGTAATCCGTAACCCTCACCCCCCATCTCATCTCCACCCCCTCCTTCCTGGTCTTCACAAACTCATAAATCAACCGATGCAACTCCCCCCTATGTCCATTAATCCTCCTCCCCCACACGTCCTCCTCCACAAAACTCTGCCTCGTTACAAACTTCCCCTGGTAATGGAACAAATCCAACCAGTTAGTCTGTCGTGAAATGGCTTCCATCTTCTGCGCGACGGACTCGCCATCGGGGAAGATCCATTTCTCAAAGGCGCGCGACCCGTTGGGGTCGAAGGAGATAATGTCCCCGTAGCGAGTGATTTCGTCGATGGAGGAGACTTTCTCGAAGAGCGTCACGCGGTGACCCTTGCGCTCGCATTCGATGGCGGCGGAGAGGCCGGCGAAGCCGGCGCCTACTATCAGGATGTGCAGGCCGGAGGGGGTCGTCATTGTGATGGGTGTCGGGTGATGTGTTGCAAATGAGATGAAGGTTATCGCGAGGGTTGATGACGTCGTCGTCGTCTGGCTAGGGACATTTGGCTTTGGTAGGTCTATTGTGTAGTTGCCAAGGTTGAGTAGGGTAATAAGTGCGCTGCTGGGTGGATTAAGGATGAAAGTTAGGAGGGATCGGACGATATCGGCCGGCCTTTACTTTTGAACACCGAATTCTGGATGCTGAACCAAATCGGCTCAAAGCTGGTCGCCGTGGTTGATGACGACGGATGTATGAGAGAAAAGGCCACCAATGGGATACAGGCTGAACTGCCGACCCCGCTCGTGAGCCGCGATATTGGCGATGTTCGGGCTGCAGATTGGAGGCATTGAGGATTCGTGAAGACCTGATTGGTCAACCAAATATTCTGCATGCCTTTCTGTAGTTAGTCAGTCGGCCGCTGTCCCATGTCAACGTCGGAAGGTTCTGCGGGGAACGGCATCGGGGTCTGGTGACTATCAAAGAACATCCTCGGTGCCGTATACGCGATTCTAGACCTGACCAAGCTCAACGGTTATAATTCGCTGTTCCTACCGTACCTTCGCGCCTCCCAAGCGAGTTGGCGATACAAAGCCGTTGCCGAGTCCATGACCGGCCCCCCCGCCCCGATGGGACGAGGATCGTTCGGAGCAAGTGATGTAAGCAGGAGATCTCGCGAGATTTCATGCTCTGCCGGCGACGCAACAGGAGTGGAAGCAGACGTCGATCAGCTGCGAAACATAGCTAGCCATGCTCTGATCGACAGAGCGGACGGTGCTTTCGTGCCATGTGGACGGCGAATAGGCGACGACGATCGCTTTTCCAGATATGGCAACGAGCTGCTCGGCCCTGGGATGAACGCCATTACCACGGCAGATATAGCTATAACTCGCAATTCTGGCTGAAGACTTCATGCCAGGGTGACGATCGTGAATGGCTGAAGTGAGTGCCGAGTATAAATGAGACGGGCATCCCCGCACATTGCAATATCTCAATTGCTACTGGCAACTGGTAAATATGCCACGAGCCCGGCAGTTTGGATACTCATCCAAGATGCTGGGTATAAAATGGAGCGGGATGCTGGGTGCGAAGAGCATGGCGGTTTCACTTAAAACCCCAGAATAGTGCAGCACCAGCACTTTCGCTCCTCACCACCAAACCACCGGCGTCATGATGGTCCTCCTCTTCACCCTTTTCACGCTCGGCTCCCTGAGTTCAGTCGCCCTCGGGGCTCCCACAGCTCCCGCAGCCACCTGCGACCGCGACTTCCTCAAGGCCCAAGCTGCCTCCTACGTCGCTGCGCAGAAAGCCGGCACCCCCTCCCTCCTCACCAACTCCTCCTCCTCCGGATCAACCATCACCTACACCCAAAACTTCAAGACCGCCACTCTCACCTCTGGCATCCTCTCCACCCCTCTCCGTATCGACCACAACCGTAGCACCTACGACACCACCCGATGCGCAACCTACACCGAACTCATCAGCACCGAAACCAACAAGCAACACGTCATCGGCACGCAGATGCGTTTCACGGCTGACGGCGTCCTGTCCAAAATCGAAACCATCGTCACCTCCACCGGCGACTGGCTCTTCAACCCGTCTCAAACACTCAAGTACTCCTCTCAAGAATCCTCCCAGGGGCTCTGGGACGAGATCCCGCTCGCCAAGCGTGACACGCGCGCGGTGATCCAAGCGGCTGGCGACGCGTATCTGGATGTGTTCAATAACAAGAGCGTCAAGGTCCCCTGGGGAACGCCGTGCGCGAGACTGGAGGGCGGGAGTTATATCCAGCCTAGTTGCAATGTGGGCGTGCCGAGCGGGATTAAGAATGTGAATAGGCGGTATGTGGTTGATGAAGTGTTGGGGACGGTGGATGTGTTCTTTGACTTTGCGGGGGCGGAGCCGGATAGTCATGAGTTTAGGGTGGAGGGGGGCAAGTTGAGGTTGGTGCATACTATGACTGTTATGAAGTAGGGAGGTGGGTGGTGACTTGTGTTTGGTGTAGTTACTAGAGGCTTGGGTTGGCAGAGGAAGCTAAGGTAGGAAGTTGGCTTGGGCAGGGCAGGAAATCGGACGAAATCGATTACTGACTAGCGAAGCTTCAGATAGCGATTCATGAATGATCAGCGAAAGTTCTAGCGATTGGAAAGGATTTGAACCTGGTAGATGTGTTGTCGCTTTGTTAGCTGGCGCATTGTCAACAAAAAACACGAAGACACCACGACACCACGAGTGAATGGAAGCGTGGCATCGTGGAGGAGGTTTGTGTCGCGTTTGGGCGTGACCGCTACTGCTAACAACCGGCCTGGTGCGGTGAATACGAAGGCAAAGGGGGCCAGGTCTGCAATTTGGGAATAGCTTCATGCTTTAGATTCGGGAAAGCGACGAATGGAAAAGAGGTGGAATCTAAGAGAAGAGACCGAGACACTAACGAATGACTAGCCCAGATAGGCTGAGCTAAAGGAGCGACGCATCCGAAGCGCGGAGTGAGGGGTGTGAGTGAAAGCGGTCAGGGACTGCAGATGCACTGAAAATGGACACTGCAATAAGGAATATGACGTCATTTCGACATGCCCCACCTGCCAACATTGGGGAAGAGAGCTGACCCACAAAAGAGCAGCTGTAGGACATCGCCGATTCCGAGGGCAAGAGGGGTCGTTTTGGTTTGTTCCTTTTTTTTCTGCTCTTCCCCTTTTTGAACACTGTCACGCAGTTTTGAAGGGTTGAAATTTCTTTGATATGCACAGTCTTCTACATTTTTCTTCGGTTTCCTACGCCTTTTTTTTTTTTTTTTCACATCATGATACGTCGCTCGCTTTTGGCGGCCAACAAAACAAAGTCACCACAAACCATAATGCCAATCTCGATGCATTCGACCATTGGAAATGCGCAGCGACGATCGCCCTCAGATTCGGTTAAGATCCGGGACTAGTCCAAATGTGTCAGCAGATCCATGCACCAAGCAGCCATGTCAATGGCAAATGCCGTTGACAGGAATCCGAAATACTGTAACATCTGTGCATTCGATGGCATTTTGAGATTGACAGCACTTTGACAGATGGACATTTGACATAATCAGACCGATAGAACCGAGTCTAGAAGGGTCCATGTCTATACAAGGTACCAGCGGTAGGGCCGTTGGCCGAGGTTAATCCGAGTGTTGGCCAACAAAGGACAAGAGGAACTGTCATCATGACCGTCTCAGTCTGTCACAGTCAATCACTGAATCATGGCAGTCAGTTTGCGGTGGTCGGCCCCTGATGATCTCCTCTCCCCCGCTTGCCGGTCTCTTCTGGCTCTTCCAATTTGCCACGACTCCTAAAAACTGGTATTATCCGGGCATAATACCATGTTTAATAGTACATTTTGCAGCATTCGTCGTTCAATCTTACGGTATTTGCCTGTCACTGTAACTGATTTTCAAGTTTACGATTCCATCGGTACCAGCCGGCGCCCATGACATCGAGTTGACAGTGACAATCAGCGGGGGATAATCACAGTGGCAGCCAAGCACTGACCATTCATAGCTCGCGCCCAGAGTCCCGCAATCACGTTCATCGAGATCTCTTTTTCCCTTTTCGTAGATTCTCCGGTCTGCCGCCATAGAGGTACCTGCCCTACCTCGTGTCTCTTTCCCATCACCTTTCCCATACCTCCTTACCTTACCACAAGCGACACAAGACCAGTCTCTCGTTTTCACTTTTCCGTTTTCCGAGATTCCTCCTCCGCTCCGGCCGAGTCCTCTTATTTCCATTTTCTTCTCTTCCGAGACCCGACCCACCCCAACTTTATTTTCCCCTCTGACACTATTAACCAATAGCCTGTACCTGCCTGGGAACGCTGCAAAAGTCAGGCCATCTCTGCCTTGCGCCCACCCGACTACTGTACGGTTAATAGACCGCCAGAGTCAGACAGCCGCCTACTGCACAAATCAGACCATTTTCGAGGTCCCTGATTGCTTGCAGCAAAGCAACTTGTCGCGGGTTGGCACCTCGGATCTCGAGATCGGCGCATCATCGACTTTAACGCCATGGCAAACACTCTATTGAACATGGTCATTGACGGCCATGAGGATGGGAAAGAGCAAGAATCCCATTCTGACCCCGAACCCAAGGCTGGCGACGCTGTCTCCGCCCCCGGACCCGACCCTTCGGACAGTCTCCAATCCCTGACTCGCGAACACTCCAACGACAACGACTCCCACACCACCCAGGCCATCGAGGATGACGCCGCCTGGAGTGTTGCCACCACCACAACAACACAGTCGTCCATCGACGACACCGTCACCTTCCAAAATCATGTCCCGCCTACCCACCCCTTCGCGGCTCCCGACATGAGCCTCATCTTCGACTTCTCTCCCGTCCCACTACTCCTCCTGTCCTCGTCGTGCTGCATCACCCGAGTCTCGAAACGCTTCTGCCAAGACTGGCACGTCACCGAAGAGGACTGCATCGGCAAGTTCCTCTTACCCTTTCTCGAGAGTCACGTCCGCGAAACCGGCGCCAGCAAACCGAAACATATTGCCGAAGCCGTCGATGATGCCGTCGCCTCGAGAGCCGAACGCACCTCCAAAGCCATCACCGTCAAGAGCTCCTTCACCTGTCGCGCCCGCGTGATCCCCATCTTTCGAGATGCCGAGCTGGTCTCCATCTACCTCGAATGGCACGAGCGTCCGTCCTCCGATGTCCTCGACAACGAACTAGTCGAACCAGGCCTATCCACCGATGAAGCCTTTCGCATTCTCGTACAAGCTCTCAAGGACTATGCCATCTTCCTCCTCGATACAAAAGGTCACATCGCGACATGGAATACAGGCGCGCAATTGCTCAAGGGCTATACTAGGGAGGAAATCATAGGCAAACACTTCTCCATCTTCTACGGCAAAGAAGACCTGGACATCAAGAAGCCAGACATGGAGCTTGACATCTGTCTTCGCGAAGGTCGTGTCGAAGATGAAGGCTGGCGCTACAAGAAGGACGGAACCCGCTTCTGGGCCAACGTCGTCATCACGGCGGTATACAAGAATGGTGTCCATGTCGGCTTTGGCAAGGTCACGCGCGACTTAACGGAGCGTAAGGCGTCCGAGTCCCGCCTGATTGCTGCCTACGAGGAGAGCGAGAAGCTCAAATCCGACTTCCTCGCCAACATGAGCCACGAGATCCGTACCCCTATGCACGGTATGCTTTCGGCTTGCGCATTGCTCCTCGACTCGCCTCTTACTGAGAGGCAGCGAGACATTGTCAACATCATGGACGAGTCGGGTCAGATATTGTTGCAGGTCATCAACGACATTCTCGACTATTCCAAGCTAGCATCGGGCAGTTTCTCAGTCAGCTCCGATGTTGTCGGTGTCGCCAGCATCATCACGTCAGTGGTTCGCGGTGTCCAGACGACGTTACCGCCAGCAGTCCACTTCGAGCTCTTCCTCGCCCCCAACCTCCCCAAGTCCGTCCAAGGCGACCCCCTCCGTTACCGCCAAATCGTCCAAAACATCGTCGGCAACGCGGCCAAGTTCACCGACAAAGGCTACATTCGCGTCAAAGCCTCAGTCCACTCCGAGGACAGCGACAGCTACACCCTCTTAACCGAAGTCATGGACACGGGTATCGGCATCCGCGAAGCCGCCTCCGCCTCGCTCTTCACCCCCTTCAGCCAATTCGACCTAACCACCACCAAGCGTTACAAGGGCACTGGTCTCGGCCTCTCCATCGCCAAATCCCTCGCCGAGCTCATGGGCGGCCGCATCGGCTACCGCCCCAACCCCGAACGTCACGGCTCCATCTTTTGGTTCACCGCACGCTTCAAGAAGATTAAGAGTCTCGAACAGATCCAAGACTGGAAGCACCAAATGGCCGCTAAAGACGGCTCGCCCATCTCGCCTGTTCAACCCGATGTCACGGTCCTTCAACAGCGTCTCGCCGCCGTCGCCAGCCGCAAGAACATCTTGCTCGTCGAAGACAACATTATTAACCAGAAAGTCATGCTTGGCATGCTGCGCTCTCTTGGCTTTAAGAGCATCGACCTGGCAGCCGATGGCGCCGCGGCCGTGAAGATGGTCACCGGGAAACCAGTCGGGTATGATGTCGTGCTGATGGATATTAACATGCCTATCCTTGATGGACATGAAGCCTCGCAGAGAATCCGTGACGCTGGGGTGAAGGTGCCTATCATTGCTATGACTGCTTATGCCCTTAAAGGGGACCGTGAGAAGTGCTTAGAATACGGCATGAACGACTATGTCCCCAAGCCTGTCGACAGGAAGTTTCTGATCAAGGTATTGGCTACCTGGATCCTCGAAAAGGTCGACTACCGCAAGACATATGACGATAGGTTGCAGCAGTTGAAGAGTTTTGATGAGAAGCTGCATCGGCTAAGTATGAGTGAGGGCGCGGCAGTGGCCGTAGCTAGGAGGGAGAGTGTAGATGGGGGGATAAAGCCCGGGATGGCGTTGGGAGGAGTGGAGGGGGGTGTGAAGGGGTGGGCTTCCCCATTCAGGGAGGGAGAGAAGGTACATAATGCAGGCGTGATGCAGGGGACGTTTGAAGAGCCAGCGTGTGTGAGGATTCGGGAGCTGGTGGAAAGGACGGAAAGGCCCAAGGAGGGGCCACTGCCCAGTGGTGATCAGGAAGCGCCGCTGCTTAGTGATGATCAGAAAGGACGACAAGAGCTACCCAATGGTGGTGCTGCGGAACCTATCCCTGCCGAGGAGGAGAAAAGGGATGTGTACGGCGGCGAGGTGAACCAACCACCGCCGGTCAACGACGGGGAGATCAGTCCCAGGACTCCCGGTGTAGCGACCGATCAACCACAATTGGGAGGTGAAGGGGCTGATGTGTGAAGCGATAGAACCCGGAACAATCCGGTGAGACGATCAAGGGTCGTCGGAGGAGGACACGATGGAACGCATACATGGTACAAAACGAATGCATATAGTAGGCGCAAGGCGAAGCGAGCGGGACTCGGGTGTGTGTTGCACAGGCCTGGCGTATCCAGGCGTATTCGAAGAACATGGGGTTTTGTTTGTTTATATTTCCAGGGGTGGCGTTGATTTGGGATCTGTTGTTTAGTTTGGTATGTCAGTTATTGATGGTTGGACAAATGAAGCACCAGAAGGTTGAAATAGCAACAAATGGCTTAGCGCAGGCTTGTTTTATACTTATATATTATTGGTAACAAGCAAAGGGGAGAATGACCTGAATGGTAGAATGGCAGAGAAAAGCAAAGTGTTTAATGAGCGGCGTAAGTGATTTGGCATGTCAATTGATGGCAATTGATGGGCATGAATCTCCTAGGTAACAAACACAATACCCAAAGGAATGACAAACTTGATCATTTCTCGATGTCTTGATTGCTATCGCCGTATATTAAACGTTGCTTCAAATTTTTGTCCTCTCCGGACGTGATTCCGGAGATGCGTCCGTCCGATTCCCCACCCCGCCTCGGGCCGCTCGGGGTACAGCGGGACCGAAACTACTTCTACCTCTAAGCCGATCCGCAGGACGCGGCCCGCCGGCGGCACGCCGTGCGCCTCCTCGCCTTGGATCCCGCCCACCCGCTTGTCCCGCGTCTTTCAGAATCTCGAGCCACGCCGCACGGCCTGCCTCGCCGCCCTACAACGCTACAGACGGCTGCCCAACTCGCCTTGCCTTTCCCGCGGCCGATTCTACAGCCGCCCGTCTATAACGGAGACACTCACAAGGATCCAGCGCCCATGTCTAAGGATAGGGCTGCCAAAGATTTCAAAGAATGGCTTCTCCGGCTAGACCCCTCGGATATCGTCGTTTACACCGACGGCTCTATGATAGCTAAGCARATGGGCCTTCCAGCGCACGCGGAGGACCCGGACGCTGAAGAAGAAAGACCAGAGGGCGAGTGCGTAGGCTTTGGCTACGTAATCTTCCAGGGACAGACAGAACTTGGCCGCGGATGCGGACAATTAGAATATGTAGAAGTCTTTGATGTGGAGGCGGAAGGGGCACGGTATGGTCTCAAGGCCGCGGTGGCGCTCTTTCCGGAGGCACAGGCCCGGCCACGCATTACGGTATGCCTCGATAACACGTCCGTTATTAGAGGACTCCGGGGAACCCCAGCTGCGTCGTCACAAGCGGCTTTCCTCGATTTCCGGGCCACCCGCAAGGGCTATGGCCCCAGTCTGGTGGGCGTCCGCTGGGTTCCTGGCCACAAGGGCATTACGGGCAACGAAATTGCTGACGAGCTCGCTAAGGCGGGCGCTGAAGGGGGAGAGGTAGTTAATGAAGGCTTGGCTACCCTTGCGCATTCAAGGCGGCTTGCTAAGAGGGAGGCGCGTACAGATTTCAAGGCATGGTGGGCTACGAACAAGCCAGAGTCTTATGCAGACTACCGGCTAGGGGTCTCTATCAAGCCTAACGACGAACTAAAAGAGTTAGACAGACGCTCTTTACATCACCTCCTCGCGGCCAGGTCTGGCCACGGTGATTTCAAGAACTATCACGAAAGGTTCGAGCACGAGGACGCGCTGCTGACATGCCATTGTGGTAGCTGGAAGACCCCCTTCCACCCCTTCCACTGCAGGAAGGCATATGCGGTTTCCCCGGTCACAGGCGAAGCGGCTACGCGGGAGAAC
>RAOO01000183.1:0-29142 GCA_009805345.1 Neurospora sp. FGSC 26628 | reverse complement strand
ACACTGGCTATAGGCCTCGGTTTGCCCTCGGATTACTGGTTTGGTGGATGGAATAGGGACACTGGGCGCCACGCGACGTGTCAGGGCATTGTTCTTATCTTTGTACACTAAATTCACCGCTGTGGCACGTCTCATGCCCTACGGGAGGCAGAAGTAGACGTTAAAAATAACAACAACAACAACAATAACAATAACAACAACAACAACAAAAGCTACAAGTGCATAGTTCACTGTAGCAACCTTGTACTGGTGCTATCATCATAGGCCAGTCAGGGCATCGCAGCAAACATTCTTAAAGTACTCTACAAAGTACGAGTCTCTACGAGTGGCAATTGGTAGGATTTCTGCGCTTTCTCAAGATGATGAAATTTTGCATTTCTGATCGTCGTGAATGATAATACAGATGATAGAAGTTGAGGCTAAGGTTAGGGTTAGGGTTATATACCCTTATCATAACAATCTTATCAATCGAATCCTTATCAGCATATCGCCACGTGATAGCCCTCATCGACACCATGTGCGGGGTACGGAACTCTGATGGTTGCATGAGCTTTTGGACCGATGACGTCTGCGCAACTCTTCCTCTGTTTACACCCACACAACTGAAGGCAACCACAATGACCCCGCGACACATGATTCGTTTGCAATCAGTCCGCGGCTGCCAAACTGTTCAGGTGGTCGTCCCGGAAACACGAACATTGCGCAAAACCTGGAAATCGCTGGTTGTACCGACTCCGACTCGATTGCACTCGAAGGAAAATAGGCTGAAAAACACATCTTGATCCGTCCTGGGTGTGTCGCGCCCATTGCCCTTCGTCTCTCCATCATCCTCGACCTTCATCAAACGTTTTCCGCTTCCTCATCTATCGTAGTATTATCCAACCTCATTATCCAGCTATCGGCGACACCACGCTACCTACAACTACTTATCAACAGGAGCCCTTGCTTCTGCCGTCACATCTCGCTTTCCCGTCTCCAAACATTCCATCATGACGAAGCGCATCTTGCTGCTGTGTTTTATCCACGGCTTCAAGGTCTGGTTCTCCTATTCTCCTCGAGAGAGTTCCCATTCTCCTCATGACAGCAGCCCATAGTTTTGCTGACCTTTCCTGCAACAGGGAGATGATGACACCTTCGGCGATTTCCCAAAGCACCTCAAAGAAACCGTCACGAGCAACCTCCTCGACCACCATGTGGCGTCCGTCGTGTATCCAAAGTACGAGACCAAAGGCGAGCTGGGCCAGACCACCGAAGCTTTTCTAGAATGGTACGCAAACAAGAAAACAAAGCAGGCGCTGTGGTGTCAACAACTGACGGTCAATAGGCTCAAGGAGCGGGTGATGGAACTTCGAAAGGAACATCTGCAAGCACCATGGCCTCCCACCGACCGGAATGTCGGCGTGATCCTGGTCGCACATTCAATGGGGTATGTCCACGATTTGTCCCTTCCCGTAGGTACTTCTGCGGTTCTTCACTAACACCCCAAAGCGGCTTTGTTGCAAGTGACACCCTCTTCCGCATCCTCGACGAGCGCCGCCGCAACGCCGAATCCGAGAACCCGACCGGTCCCATCTTCCCCATGATCCAAGGCATCCTCGCCTTCGACACTCCCTACAATGGTCTAGCCCGGTCCATGTTCGTCTACGGCGCCTTCTCGAACTACCAAAAGGTCTCCAATGTCTTCAACGTCATGACGGCGCTCTCTGCCGCCGCCCCAGCTACACTTGCGAGTCTCGCCTCGAAACGCACAGCTGTGGCCGCTACCAAGGCCGTTTCCCGCAGCATATCGGTTCCCCGGCGATCGCACCCAGCGCTCAAGGCGTGGCAGCTAATTGCTGTGCGTACAGGGACGGTCGGTGTCATTGCCGCGGGTGGTGTGGCGGCCTTCATGCACAGGAAACAGATCCTGGAGGGCATGCGCACGGTCAAGAACTTGAAAAAGGAGGACGTGGTCCAGGGATATCAGCAAAGCGTCGATGCGCTCGGTCAGGGGCTGGCATACATCAACCGTGGCAATGTCGGACAGTCCTTTGCATGGCTGTCTGATCACTTTACCTTTGTCGGCGCTTTACTGAAACAAAACGAGCTGAACCGACGACTGGAAAGACTGGCCGCTCTGAAGGGAGTTGGGATCAAGGATATTTATGTGTCGCTTGGAGAGAATGGCTACTGGAGCGGTGGTTACTTTGTGCCTGAGCGGACATTCTGTGCCATACCCGGCGAGGGACAGCCGTGCAATGCGCTCTTCAGCAGGCATGTCGTTCCCGAGGCCAAGGATGAGATCGAAGCACATGTCAACCTCTTCAAGCCGGAGAAAAACAGGGGCTACGAAAGGATGACCAACGAAGCTGCCCAATTGGTTATCACCTGGTTCAAGGATGAGACTGACATCTGGGACGATCCCAAGTTCGCTGAGCCGGCCGAACCAGAGACTACCGAGACGGAGGAGATTGCCAAAGCGATCGATGAAGCAGACCAAGAGGCGAAGACTGCGGAGGAGAAGGTCAGGGAGGCCGAGAAGAAGGTGGGCGAAGAAGTCAACGAGGACGACTTAGACGGCGATGGCGTCCCCGACGAGTCGCCTATCGACATTGCCGCTGCCGCTTCACTTGTGCCCCTGCCTGACGACCTCGAACACGCGGAGGATGGCGACGGCACTGCAGACCCCGATAAGAGAAAGGCCATTAGCGAACAGAAGCAGGCCTACATGCGACACTTATTTGGCGTTGCTCAGCAGACAGGTACCAATATCCGGTCGTATCTGCCATCCAAGCTGCCAGACATGCCAGAGTGGGAGATGCCCAAGGTTTCCATGCCCAGCGTTAGTATGCCGAGCATTGGGAAGTACAGTCTCTGGGGTTCCAAGAAGTCAGAGACGTCCCAGTCGTCGGAGACAGAGGTCAAGCCGGACACTAGCACCGACAAGACTGGGACCGCGGATGCCAAGTCGGGGATAGAGACACAAGACACTGCGACTGATAAGATCTCTGGGGGAGATAAGATCTCTACACCCAAGGCGGAGACGGCCGATGCTTCTGGGAGTGCTTGATGGGAGACATTAAAGAAACGTGTTGGTAATGATAGGAGATTGCCGTCGATGGTAGGTTTGTACGGTTTGTAAATGTCGTTGCCCTGGTTTGGGATCTCGCTTGAGGTGGACGTTCTGAAGCTACAATCGATAGTTCATTCTTCCCTGTTGCGACTTCATCCTGCTGTGCTGGCGTATGCGGTGCAGATGCGGTTGTTGTTTTCCTCGGAGGCTGTCTCTGGCCGATGTTGTCGTCCACGTGTTCGAATCGCCTTGGGTTTGGCCTGCTCGATATCTGTTTTCACGAACACGATTCGCTTTCCTCTTCGTTTTCTTCTTTGCTCTTCTCCACGTAGGAAAGTCCTCTCGCCTCTCAGCATCCTCGAGTAAGCCCGGTATTCCGGGTTTCATTTGCGGTATTTCTTTGTCGCATAGACACGCTTCATTGGTGTTGCAGTGATTGGTGTTGACTGTTGATGTGCTAACTTTCGCGCTCGGCTTCTTATTCCCAAATAGGAAGTTGGCGATGGTTTTATGGCGGGGAAGAGCCCCAACAGGGGAACTGGTTGCGGGGTGATGGCTGATTGCCGACGATCTTACCAGCGAGCGCGCATGCCACGATGATAGTGCATACCGATAAAGTGATGCAGATCATTCAAGGAAACAGAAAAGGGAAGTTCGTTTTTCTCCACAAAGTTTTCGTCCCACGAGATCCCACGAGATTGCCGCGTGCATGGGTGATCATGGAACAGATGGAAAGATGCGTGGCCTTATCGCGGTTATTTATTGGTTGATGAAGGCTGGTCGTAGCTGGCCAATCCCATCTTATACATCACCGCATGCGACGGCCAGGGCAAGATTGGCAAGGGGTTGAGGCTGTGGATGTTTTGGGGTTGTGTTGCATCGGCATTGGACGGGCAGAACGGGTTCGCATATCGAGAGTTTGTCTGAGGAGCGAATCAGGGGTCTTGATCCCTCCCGTGTTTTCGCCATTTGCGTTTCGCGCTAGATACCGAAAGTGAAGGTCGATAGAGGTGAACATAGATGGTTCCTAATGGTTGGCGGTTCGTGCCTGATTTGGTGTTACTCTAGAGGTAGGTCGGGGAGAACATGCATGTGGTGGACGTGCAGATGGACGGAGTGCAACGTATTCGGGAGGGGTCCAACCCGTTGCAGGACGTTGGTTGTTGACTTTAATCAACAGGGGAACCATGCTGGGAGTTATAAGGACTCGGCGATCTGCTGTCGATGCTTCATGATCTTCGTCTCTCACTCACGCCTCTCCATCACCGACACCCAGGGATACCCAGGAAATCTTTGACAAGATGAAGTCCTTCATTGTTGCTTCCCTGTTGGCGGCCGCCTCGTCGGTCCTTGCGGCCCCGGCTCCTATGCCCACTCCTGTACGTTCATCCTCGCCGCTCATCCTCTCAAATGAGCTTTGAGACTGACCATCACAGCCCGGTATTCCCACTGCCGCCAATGCTAAGACCCAGCTCGCCAGCTTGACCGTCAAGGCCTACGTTGACGACGGCAAGTACGAGCGTGATCTTTTCCCCACCTGGATTACCATCTCCGGCACTTGCAACACCCGGTATGTTCATCTCCACGTTTTGTGTCACCCCCTTCGTACCACATCTACTAACTCCCCCCAGCGAGTACGTCCTCAAGCGTGACGGCACCAACGTCGTCACCGACTCCGCCTGCACGTCCACCAGCGGTACCTGGGCCTCTCCCTACGACGGTGGCGTCTGGACCGCCGCCTCCGACGTCGACATCGACCACATGGTGCCTCTCAAGAACGCCTGGGTGTCCGGTGCCAACGCCTGGACCACCTCCAAGCGCCAGCAGTTCGCCAACGACATCAACTCGCCCCAGCTGTGGGCTGTCACCGACAACGTCAACCAGTCCAAGTCTGACCAGAGCCCTGATGCCTGGAAGCCCCCTCTTACGAGCTTCTACTGCACTTATGCTAAGGCCTGGGTTCAGGTCAAGTATACCTGGGCTTTGACCATCACCAGCGCGGAGAAATCTGCTCTGACTAGCATGTTGAATACTTGCTAGGATAAGGGGGGAAAGGGGAACGGGAGTAGCAATGAGAGTGATGACGGGAAAGGGAAGAACAAGAGTGGTGCTGGGATGATGCAGGTGCCATGGTGGATGGGAGCATGGGTGGTACTGGCCTGGTTATGGTCAGCCCTGTGATGTCTTAATGAAGTTTGTGGTAGATCTACAATATGATGATACCCATTCAACAACTCGTGCCTCTGGACATGGAGCATCTGGTAGCACGTTGATTCTATGAGATGCTTTCCATGTTCCATGTTCTCATTTCGCAGTGGGCTGACCGCACTTGAATGTCCAAAGAGGGGACATTCGGGTTGTGAGCTTGCCAGTTGACGACTTGAAAGACGGACAGGTACGTGGTGGTGATATGTGTATGTGTAACTCAAGTATGTACAACGAAAACTGACTCGAAGCATCAGCCAATACCTCTAGGTCTGCCACGCTATCATTGGACTTCTCCTCGACGGCTATACATCGTCTTCCCATCCGATGAAGACTACCGGCATCCAATGTTTGACCTCTTAAAGGTCAGCGGTCGAACCACTGTACGAGTGGATCTGTTCACAGGTTTAGCATCTGTCTCATTCTCGAGCTCCTTCTATGTTCATCAGAGTTACTCACAGTCTGATCCGCACACCCAGCTGGCGTCTGATACAAGTACGCGCCCGTGTTGATGAAGACCTCCTGCCCGGTGCACACCAACCAAGCGGCTTCATTCGGCCTTTTGATATCCGCCACGGACCAAGTTAGGGTATCACCCTGGAACTTGAACGTGCCATAGGCATTCTTCGTCGTGCTGAACCAAGTCTTGAGCTTCCTCTGCGTCTTATCGGATGGGTTCTCGACGTTGAGGTAAAGCTGAGAAGGCTTGGTGTTGAAGACGAGTTGGCCGTCGATGATGTTGAATTGCCCCGCGGTGGTGTGGTCCTCAAGGAGAGCGGTCTGGTTGGAGGAAGCAGTGGAAGAGGTGCCGCTTTGGAGGTACTTGTGGAAGTTGGGAGCGGCAACGGCTCGGATCCAGTACCAGCCTGGTTGCAGGACGGTCGGGTTCGGGTTGGAAGGAACGGCGGTGGCGGAGGGAGCGCTAGGGGAAGAATCGAAGATCGTTGAGCGGATGGAAGTTGGGACGGTCGAGGTTTTGAGAGTGGTGGTCACAGGAGCGGTACTAGAAGAAGAGGTGGAAGTGGTAAGACCTGGGCACGTAGCTTGGGGTTGAACGATGGGACGGCCTTGGGGATCGCGCTTCCAGAGGATGGACCCTTAGCAGCCGGGTACGTACGTAGTAGTCCCTGGGATGCACTGGTAGTAGTAATCGTTGAGCTTGGTACAGGTGTAGCCGGAGACGCAACTGGTGGCACCGGCCCAGCCTATGCCGCCGCATTGGGACCAGGCGCTGCCTTGGGCGGAGGCGACAGCCGCGAGGACGGGGATAGATGCTAGCACGCGCATTGTGGATATTGACGAGAGAAGGATTGTCGATGGGACAAGACTGGTGGTCAAAGGCTTGGTGCTTTGGTCATGTTTATATCTTTGCTTGGCTTGGACTCCCCGACGGCAGAGCAAAGGGATTGACGGCCCGTTGCGATCATTCTAGAAGTAGCATCGAGTTCGGGATGTTACGCCGTGTTAGACAAGCTGGGCCAAGCGGGAGATGGAAACCCGGTTCGCGGAAGATGATCCCAAGATGAAACCGGGTAGCGTTGCAATGGCGTGCGATGAAGGGCCGTTGGTTCGGAACTTGGCCTCCGGGGTTGCCGCATTCGGACCTCAACCTCGGCGCTCCGTCCCGGGCTGGGCATAGCTTGCTGTGAACCTCATAGCTAGGACGAAGTATAACCTCGACATCAAAGGACGTAGGATGTGAACATTCAAATGTAGTACTTGTAGATGCGGACTCGCAGGATGGCAATTGTCATTGGAGCCTTACTTCAGGAAGTGGTATTGCATTGACAGGTCGCGCTACCCTTTTCACGTCTTATGCCGGTGACACTTGGCCAGCTTCAACTCCCAAAAGCGCTATTCAACATGCGGCCAAACCATCACCATAATACATACCACGATCTCCCAATGTTGATATCTCGCCGCAGCAGCGCAGACCTCGGGGCTACCAACACTGAACTCGGATATAAGATCGTGGCTTGATCAAAGAATGGCGCGGGAGCGGGGCACAGTTCCTTGTGATACCTAGGACGCCATTCTCCAGTTACTGAAGGGTTGGGGTTTGGGCTGAGCGAAACAACAGCGAAGATTGGTAGCGACCAATGGGAGAGTGATGTCTACCTAAGGAGGCCGCCTTGGGCAGAATGGCTGACAAGGCAGAGACAGTCCCGTCAGCTTTGACGGGGGTTCGGATAAAGAATTGCCTATAAGCTGACAGATCCCGTCGATCTCCGCTGGTGGCTTATCTTCTTCTCCTGTCATTCCTTCATTTTGCAACTTTGCAATTTTCATAATTGGCGCTCATGCCCATCCATCGAGTTCGATTGACCAACTGAGAGCTTGCGGGAGAACCGAACCTTCAGAATGACAGGACGAATCACAATGCAAAAGCCGAATCCTCACTCATACTCCCAATCCGACCCCTCCCAGACTCAAGCCGAAGTGCATGAGCTTGAATCCCCTCCGCCCAGCTACGAGGCAGCAGTCCTTGGCACGGACGACAGAAACCAAGGGAGACAGGTACAAAGCCACAACGTGAATGAGCCCGCTGGTGAAGTTCACTTGTTGAACCAGCAACAAGGGCACCGACAGCAACTTGAACAACAGCGACAACAGCTCGAACAACAACTTGAACAACAGCGACAACAGCGGGAACTGCAACGACAACAGCTCGGACAACAACTTGAACAACAGCGACAACAGCAGCAGCAGCAGCAACAACAGCTACAGCTACAGCTACAGCTACAGCAGCAGCAGCAACAGCCCTACCCCATCCAGGAGTATTCTTCATCCAACCATCATTATCAACCAGATGCAAAATACCCTAACACCAGCCAGCAGGACTACTGCGACCTCGAAGCGCAACAGCCAACAGTAGCCAGCAGCTCTGGGATCCATACGTCCATTTCAGGTCAGGTACAGACCGACCCGAGGGGGCATAGACGTGGAGGATGCCAACATGAAGACGGGAAACAGCGGTCGGGTAATTGTTGCGTGGCCTGCTTTGGTGGGTGTCTGGCGGGGTGTGCGGCTTGTTGTTATTGTTGTGTTGTGATGTAGGGAGTGGAAGACGTGGAGCAGAGTGGGCTGGGCTAGGCCGGGAGGAAAGGAGCTATGGCGTTGACATTGGAATGGTTCGATCTATGGCCACATGGCCTCGTACATAAACAACCAGTCTTCCCAGAACTGTTCGTACTTGCCCATCAACCAACTCCTCCCATCTCCCTCGCCTCCTATCCTCCATGGCCTTGTATGCAGTCCCTCCGCCTGGAGATGCCTCTTGAGGGCAACATTCATGCTGAACGAACTTGGACTAACACCAAGGAAAAATTCACTCTGCAACAGGACGATGAAGTCAATCACTGCCTTCTGATCCCACGTCAGCTTCTCCAGTGCCGCGAGATCCTCTTTGTGGTCCTCCAATAGCAAGTCTTTGGTGGTGACTCGCATGCCATGTAGCACCGTTGCATCCTTGAAGAACTTGTGTGCCTCCGTCTCGTTGCCTGTGGCTAGGTAGCCGGCTTTCATGTCGTATCCCATCTGCTGACTCCTCGCCAGGTAAGCCTTGCTCTGGTTCGCATAGTTGGGCCAAAAGTCTAGCGCATCGTTTTCCGTGCGAAGGTGGTACCCGACGAATCGACCCGAGTGGGAGTCGGCGTCAAACTGGCGCGCATGCCGCCGCATGTGTGCTACAACTTTGTTCGCCAGCACAAGAATGTCAGGCCGGAACCGCAACAGACCACCAAAAGTGGAAGCGAATTCGGGACCGTCACGGAAGACGGGCCATTCGAACTGGACACCCCAGGTCAGCCGGAAGATACGCGGATGTTCAAGGCTGGGAGGGTGCCGAAGGTTGAACTCGGCGGCAGTGGAGCGTAAGTGGTTCGCAAAGGCGGAAGCAAACAAGGCGGTGTGTTTATTGTGGTCTCTTCTATCGCAGCCTCCTCTTCTCCCTAGATTCTTGGGTGTAACCTCTTCGGCCTTGAACGGCACAGGGGCATTGGGGACATCGGAGGTAGTATCGTAGACGGCTATTTGCGGGCAGGACGACTGAAGGCTTTGGCGGAAGTGCGGTTCGTCGAAGAAGTAGGTGAATGGTTGGTGGTTCTCGGCTGTGATGTCGGATAGATCTTTTTCGGATCGGGTTCGAATTCGTGGCATGACGAGACCGGTTGCGCCGGCGTCAATGGCATATCGTAGGCAGGTCAGGATGTAGTTGCGGATGTTGCCGATGCCGCCGGAGTTGTTGTCGCAAACGAAGACAAGGCCGGGGGTCCAGGTGGTCTCGCTGCAGACTCTCTCGAGCGGCCAGCCAATGAAGGGGGCATCGGGAAGGGAGAGGTCGAGATGGCGCTGGAGTATGGGACCTCGTGTGATGTCGGTGTTTAGACCTAGCTGGGGAAGTCGACACAGCCAGACGGTGACGAGACTGGTGATGGCCATAAGGGCGAGGACGCCGCGCGGGCGTGCCATGCTGAGGACCATGTCGGGGTGCTATTGTTGGACGATTGGCCCTAGAATGGCATTGTCAGGCAAGATGGGACTGTCTAAGGTGTTGTTGGAACTGTATCGATCACGGCCCGGGGTAGGTGGCCGCAAGTGGACTCCGGCAAGCCGAAGACCATTTTCGGAGATGACGGAGGCCCAGCTCCGCTTGTTGACGGGCATTGGCGATTCAGGGGCTCGCGGTCAGGCAACGCCCTTACTCATTGGCTGCATCATATCTGGGATTGACTGGGAAAAGTAAAAGTCAAGATTTGGCCTCGAGCAGATGTTCCGGTCCGGTCATGATTCGGCGACATGGCCCAAGTGGGATTGTTGGACGAGAGTTTAATCTTTGGTTAAAGTTGATGAGCCACATTCAGAAGTGTCAGAAGTGCGTAAGCCACAAATGGCCTGGACTCGAGCAGTGACAGGAGCCACCAACGCGGGGTAGCTGTGGAGATCCGGAAGCTTGGCAAACCCATTGGCTCCACTAAAAAGTTCAAAAATTTGGAAGTGGAATTGGATTGGGAAGTCGCGTCTGATATAGCGGCTGCGGTTCCTTCTGTCAACACTCAGTCCAGGTGCTGTCTGCCTCTGTCGTAGCCAACCCGACTGCTGAATTCTCCCTCGGCATCTCTTTCCTCCAACAACCACACACATCACACATCACACAAAATGTCCAAGAGAGCTGCCGACGACGAGAGCCTCGCTGCCCCCCGCAAGGGCGGCGACCGCCCCGAGGCCATGGATGTCGATAAGGACCACGACATGGGCGAGTTCGAGGACGACTTCGAGGACGAGTTCGAGAGTGAAGACGAGATCATCGAGGCCGGTGTCGATGGCCGCCCAGATGTCGAGAGAGAGGCCGAGGAGGGTACGACCACTATATTGCGTCTCATGACTACCTACAGTTACTGACCCTAGTCGCAATGCACAGGCGCCATGGACGTCGATGGCGGTCCCGACACCTTCATGGTTGGTCGTCAACAGCTCGAGGCCGGTCAGACCCTCACCCCCGATACCACGACATACAAGATGCTTCACAGCCTGAGCACGCCCTGGCCCTGCCTTTCCTTCGACATCATCCGCGACGGCCTCGGCGAGAACCGCAATGTCTACCCTGCCACCATGTACACCGTCGCCGGCACCCAGGCCGATAGCGCCCAGGCCAGCGACAACGCCCTTCTCGTCATGAAATTCAGCGGCCTCAGCAAGACGCTGGGTGAGGATGGCGAGGACTCTGACGACGAGGACTCCGATGATGAGGACACCGACCCCATTCTCGAGCACAAGAGCATCCCTCTCAACACCACCACCAACAGGATACGCTCCCACCAGTCTCCTTCCCAGGACCCCTCGAGGCCTCCCACCACCCTGACCGCCACCATGACCGAGTCCTCCCAGGTGCTCATCCACGACATCACTCCTCATCTCGCCTCCTTCGATACCCCCGGCATGATTGTCACTCCCCAACAGAACAAGCCCGTCTGCACCATCCGCGCCCACAAGACTGAGGGTTACGGTGTCGACTGGTCGCCTCTCCACCCCGCCGGCAAGCTTCTTACCGGTGACAACGACGGTCTGATCTACGTCACCACTCGCACCGATGGCGGCGGCTTCGTCACTGACACTCGTCCCTTCCGCGGCCACACCGGTAGTGTCGAGGAGATCCAATGGAGTCCTTCCGAGGCCAACGTTTTTGCCTCTGCCTCCAGCGACGGTACCGTCCGTGTCTGGGATGTTCGCAGCAAGAGCCGCTCGCCCGCTCTCACCATGAAGATCAGCAACTACGATGTCAACGTCATGTCGTGGTGCCGCCAGACCAGCCATCTGCTTGCTACCGGTGCCGACGATGGTGAGTGGGCTGTTTGGGATCTCCGTCAGTGGAGCAGCAACCCTTCGGCCAAGCCCGCTCCTCTGGCCAACTTCAACTTCCACCACGAGCAAATCACCAGCATTGAGTGGCATCCTACAGACGACAGTATCGTTGCCGTTGCCGCTGGTGACAACACCGTCACTCTCTGGGATCTGGCTGTTGAGCTGGATGACGAGGAGAGCAGGGATACCGCCGGTGTCTCCGACGTACCTCCCCAGCTCCTGTTCGTCCACTACCAGAACATGGTCAAGGAGCTCCACTGGCACCCTCAAATACCCGGTGCCCTTGTCGCTACCGGCGAGCAGTTCAGCGTCTTCCGTACCATCAGCGTATAAACAACAGCCGAATAGGAAATCATGTTTGGGAAACAAAAGGTGTTCAGGATCGGAATCGGTTGGCTTGTGCGAGAGATCTAGACCACCAATGTATCAAAGTTACTTGTCTAGGTATTCATGTTCATCTGCTTATCAAGATACCCATTGACCAACAACCAAGTCGCCAACTCCTTGGAACTTGACAATTCCGCGGATTTGGCACATCTTCCGTGCTTCTACGTGTAGCACCAGATCCTTACCAGTCAGCTAGAATCTTATCCAAAGGTTTTACCAAAATCGGCGCTACTACTCGTTGGCTGCCGTCAACAGCAAAATTGATATCGGAACCGGCCTAAATCTCCGATGCTGAGCCTCCAGTCGACTCCACCCCCTATGACGTGTGTCTTGCGCATTGCCATGGACCGGGACACAGCAAGTGTCGGGCAGACCATCTCGAAAGAGGTTGCTTTGGAGGGGGTTTGCGACATTAGGCCACGTGAGGGGCCGCGTGGGTATTACTACTATTGCCTCAGATTGTCGTCATTGGGGGCTGCCTATCGTCAATGTCCATCCGCAACGCATCAAAAAAATGTGGCCTGAGGTACCCCACGCCGTTCGATCTCTCCATTTTTCTGCTGTTGCCCTTACCTGACCGGTCTGGCGGTCTCTTGGTAACCCACGCTCCAGGCCTAGCAGCTTTCCCCAGGCGTATCCGGGCTTTGGATGGGAACAACGGATGGCAGCCATCTCAAGTCGTGTCCATATTATGATCGTTCTTGCAGTTTGAAAAGCGTCAAACGGCCCTCTGACAGAACGTTCCAATTACCAAGTAGCGGCTTATCCAAGGGTTGAACGTAAAACGCTCCGGTCAAATCGGATGCTGGGAAGTCTAATCGATATCAGCATCTCCAAGAACGCCATGTCCATGCTCCATGTTTACGGTCAGAGTTTTCCCTCACGGTCATGACTCGGACTGATCTCTGCTGAATGATAGCTTGGCAAGACTGTCCTTCATCTTACTCTTTGCATCAGGTACTGCCGGAGTTTGTTTCACTTTGAAAAGCGGAGGAAGTTGAGGCAAGGATCCAACGGTCCGGCGTGATTATAACCCAAGCGTCGCCTCGTCGCTCAATCTCTCGACTTAGGTTACTCTCGATCACGACATAAAACGCGAATGTCCCATGGCCATTCACAAGATTCGGGCCATGACTGACTGCCCAGGTGACTGATACCTACTGACTCTATTTGGTGGGCTGTTATATCCTCATTGAATCTCAGATGGAGAGCGTGGAAGTGACGGAAAAATCGGTTGACGTTCTGCGACAGCGCGCAGTCTTCTCGGCCCCAATGCCATCGGAATGCGGGATGCGGGATGCGAGTCCAGACCAGTCTGTGCTTGCACTCCCGCCTCGCTCGAGCACGCCGGCATGTTTACTGGACAGTGTGGATCCAATCACCCAAAGGCGAAACGTGCAAGATAGGCTTCAACATGATATATCCATGCCTCTCTTAAGCTTGGGCTCCACGCCATCGAACCGTCAGCTTAGCCAGTGTCAGGACCTGGACTCTTTCTCCTGGGAGCGTGTGCCGTTGGGAAACAGGCCGCGCAGGGAAGAAGTGGTGTTTCTGGACTGTAATGCATGTTCAAACGGATGCAGGTTGTTGCAGCTACCTTGCCTAGGTACCGCGTCTCCTCAAGTCCATCTCATAAGACTATTGTCACATCTCTCACCCGTCTCCCTCATTCATCCTCTCGCACCATATCACACAGTCTCGGAAGAGTCTCGCAATCTTTGCAAACCCGCCAAACTCGGCGAAACCAAAGACCATGCGGAATGTATCTGAAAGAGCTCGTGAATGGGAGACCTTTAGGTACGTACCGGTTCTGACAGGACCCATCTCTCCAGTCCTTCTCCGCCATAGCGTCCACCAAGCTGTGTACCACCCGTACCTGGGGTTTCTGGGGGATCAGACGCATCATCGCGGTCGGACATTCTCCCCAGCCTTGATATTGTGATGTTGCTAACATTCTCTACAGATTCCTGTCGACAGTCCGGGATAGCCGTTCCGTGCCCGACCCGGCCCATACATCCCCGAGCAAAAGCCTCCGGGCATCATCCGATACCGTCCTAACGGGACTTGCCCAGCTCGGTGTCCTCCAACTGTCGGCGCAACGAGGGGTCGTATCTCTCTTTGATCACGATCTACAACACATTGCTGCCGAAGCAACACCAACACTGCCGCTTCGACCCTACGCCCGTGATGAAGTCACCCCTCTCTTTTTGCGCGGACGCGACATCTCCAGAAGCGAGATTATTTGTGACAATGTCATCCGTGAACAGAGACGGCATCCTGAGGACCTCATCGTCTTCGTGATACCCGACCTGCTGGCCGACCAGCGGTTTGATCACATCCAATTCCTCATTGGACATGAACCCTATCCTCGGTTCTACGCAGGCGTCCCCATCTGTTCGCCCTCCGGTATCGTCATAGGCTTGTTTTCGGTTTTTGACACAAGTCCGCGGCAAAAGCTCGACGAAGTTGATATCGACTTTATGAAAGATCTTTCTCGGACAATCTCGCGCCAGTTGGAGGCCCACAGGAAGCAAGCGGTATTACTCCAGACCGAGCGTATTCTGAGGGGAGTGGTGAGCTATTCGGAGGGAAGGGACGACATTTCCAGCCTATCGGAGTATCATGCAGAAAGAGACACCGTGGACCCGTGCCGGCGGGATACATGGGACACATATCCATTTGATCCCCATTGCGCACCTCACTTCCCGCACAGCAACGGCTCAACAGCTCCGCAGACACCTATCAGAGTATCGGAAAATGCCATGGATGGAACACTGAGCAGCGGCGAGTATGAGACTAACCATATCAGAAAGCTCTCCCTTCCAGACCACACAACATTGGACTCACGGTTGATGGCAGGTGACACCCACAGCAGTGATAAACCAATACCATCGGACACGCCAACTCAGGGAACCCTGGGTGCCGACGTCCGGTTGTCTGAGATCAAGAAGAGTTTCGCAAAGGCATCAAACATTATTCGAGAATCTATGGATGCATCCGGGGTAATGTTCCTGGATGCCAACACGAGCCCTTTCGAATACTGGCAGGACAGTGATACAAAAACTACATCAGATGTACCTACCAGAGCAGCAAGCACCGACTCCTCCAACAAAGTCAATGGTGTTGCCAATACTGGAATCGACTTGGAAGTTAAACCGCACAAACGGCCCTGTGACATCCTCGGCTTCTCTACGACACCAGCAGGGACACCCGACGGGACAACGATAGATCCCACAGGTCCCTTACGGCATCCCGGGCCTCACCGCAGCTGGCGGGTTCTCTCAGAGAGCTTCCTTCGCAAGCTACTGCGGCGTTATCCACGTGGGACCATCTGGGAATTCGACGCCGCAGGTAACTTCATCAGTGCTCTGGAAACCGTATCAATGCCGTCTCCGCCCTCGTCAACAAGCCCCTCAAGTGCTTGCTCTGACTCGGAAATCGACGCCGCCGCCAAAAGGCAACGACGTGGCCGGCTACGGAGAGAGAATGGCACATCAATGCGAAAGCCACGGAAGAGTGAGTGCGATATCATCCACGCGGCATTCCCCGAGGCTCGAGCAGTATCCTTC
This sequence comes from Neurospora sp. FGSC 26628, assembly GCA_009805345.1. Taxonomy (NCBI): domain Eukaryota; kingdom Fungi; phylum Ascomycota; class Sordariomycetes; order Sordariales; family Sordariaceae; genus Neurospora; species Neurospora sp. FGSC 26628. The sequence goes on along the minus strand of RAOO01000183.1, from coordinate 13,569 downwards.
TTTCCCCTGTGGGGGACTCAGATGCAGCGCTGCTTCGCCGCCGGGCTGGCATGGACCAGAGAATCGTTGCGCAACCTCGCGCCGCAGAATGAACTCGGCTTGTTCAACGCGTTTGGCAAGAATGTCATGGCCGAAGTGGCCCGTATCGATGCGACGATTGCTAACCAGGCCAAGTCAGACATGCTTGGGTCCATTTCGCACGAGATGCTGTCGCCATTGCACGGCATCCTTGGTGCTGCGGAGCTGTTGCTTGATACCGACCTCAGCCCTTCCCAGACGGAGCTCATCCACCTCGTCGAGGCTTGTGTCAGGACACTGCTGGACACTGTCGACCATCTCCTAGATCATTCCAAAATCAACAGTCTAGTGGAGAACACCAAACTCTCCAATGGCCGACGAGATTCCTTCCCCTCGGACGACCTAGAACATGATCAAGACCCTGATTTCAGCGGTCCACCAGGAACATCCAGGATGCGATCTGGCAGCCTAGCAAGCAAATCCCGGCCATGGGAGCAACCGACCTTAACCCGCTTCTACGACGTAGACGTCGACGTCATGCTGGAAGAAGTCGTCGAGTCCCTCTATGCGGGCCATTCCTTCCAGCGATGGTGCAACCAACGTGGTGCCGATCCAGGTGATGACAACGTCGCTATCCATCTGGATATCGACCCTACCGTCAACTGGTCTTACTACGCCCAACCCGGTGCGTTGCGCCGCATCATCATGAACTTATTCGGCAACGCCCTGAAGTTCACTCGTAAAGGATTCATCAACCTCACCCTAACCGCTCAGCCTATCCCCTCCGAATCTCGCCCTTCTTTCGCCTCCACAGACCTCGAAGACGAAGCAGACGACACAGGCATCGAATCGGACAACAAGCACTTGAATGAAGGAAAACGCTCAAACGTAATATTCACCGTCTCGGACACGGGCAAGGGAATCACTCCACGCTTTCTCCGCGAAAAGGCTTTTTCTCCCTTCCAAAAGGAAGACAGTCTCACCCCTGGCCCCGGCCTCGGCCTTTCTATCGTGAAACAGATCGTCGACGCCCTCGGTGGGCGCGTCATCGTTGACTCCCGACCTGGCGAAGGGACGGCGGTTAGAGTGATCTTACCGCTTCAGCATTCGAGTCCGGAACCAAGGAGTGAGGGTAGTGATATAGCGGAGCATAGGGAGGCGCTGAGGGGGCTAAGGGTTTGCTTGCTTGGTTTCGACGGGTTGGGAGACGGGGAACCCGATGACAATGGCTGGGGTAGGCCGGTCGATGCAAAGGGGAGGGAAGTACTGAGGGGGAGGATCATGGAGAGGATGTGTAGGGATTGGCTTGGATGTCGGGTGGTGACGAACCCGGCGGAGGCGCAGATGACAATTTGTAGCGATCGATTTGTGTTGGGTATGTGCACGGATGATGGCGCTGGTGACAAGACTGGTGGGAGGAGGTCCGTGTCGAGAATGCTGGCCGGCCCGTTGGTGGTGGTGTGCGGGAATGAAGTTGTTGCGCAGAATTTGTCACTGGCTAGGGGGGAGGCTGCTGCTGGAGGGAAAGGGGAGGCGAGCGTGATGGAGTTTATTGGGCAGCCGTGAGTTTTCTTTCCCTACTTCTATGATTATGATCAGATACTAACAGACGTGGCAACAGGGTTGGGCCAAGGAAGCTGGCCAAGACACTGAGGAAGTGTCTTCAGAGTCACCACGTCCCGCTGAAGGGAAGAGTTAGTGAGATGGGAGGACAAGCAGAGAACGAGCTACAGTCACGAACCTCATCCGAGTCTAGCATCGATCTGGATGTTCTGCAGAGGAAGATGTCCGACCCAGAGGTTTTCCAGATCGTCAACAAGAAGTCGAGGTTCCTGCCTTATCTGGCGGATGATTTCCGGGATAACTTGTTTTCGACGAGCAAGGCGACGGCGGCTGCTGCGACAAGGCCTTTGCTGCGGAGAATCAACAGGACGGTTGGAACGCCTTTGGTTCAGCAGACGTCTGTGGGGAAGGATGGGAAGGTGGGAGGGGGGGAGAGGGAGGAAGCGGTTACCCCCGGACCGACGCTGCTGCAGAACACGAAGCAAGAGACTTCCGTGTTATCACGGCAAGAGAACATCAAGATGCCAGTCACCAGGCCCCCGCTGCCACCACGGTCCCGTACTGGGAAAGAGAAAGCGAACAACATGAACCTCGGCTTCACTACCGTCTCCGTCTCCGAGGTGTCGTCGCCGTCGCCGTTCGACTCGATCATCTCACCACCGGTCTTAACCGAGTCCTTTGCTTCCCCTGAGGATGAACAGGTGTCGCCTATGTCGCATAACATCACCTCGATCCTTCCTTTCAGTACCAGTGATGCCAACACCAGCACCATCGGCAATGCTGGCCCTACAAGTGGGGGCCTCGCTGGGGCTGCTGCTGCCGCCGCCACAAACAACACGATGACAGGCACCGCGGCCGTCCCGGATGTGTCACCGGCGCCGAAACCGCCCGACCTGCTCGAACCGTTCGAAGCCCAGCGCCAGCAATCAATCCTGGTGACCTCCCCTTTGCTAACTGAGGGGCAACCCGCTGAGCTTCATCTCGAAACACGTCACCTCTCCAAGTCACCTACCTTCCCTATTGTCACAACCTCCTCCCCATCCCAACCTTCCTCCCCTTCTAACCCTCGCCAACCTTCGCGCCCCTCCCAATCCCTGCCAAGCTCTCCCTCTCAACCCCGCAACTCCTCTGCCGGTTTCTCAACAAACCAGGAAGAAAATGCCTGCCTCCTAGTAGACGACAACCCCATCAACCTTCACATCCTCGCCTCAGCGATGCGCAAGACACATCGTCCCTTTGCTACTGCCCGCAACGGGCTGGAGGCAGTGGAGATCTACAAGGAGAGTCCGGGGCGATATAAGTGGGTGTTGATGGATATCAGCATGCCGGTAATGGATGGGTTGGAGGCGACGAGGAGGATTAGGGAGTTTGAGAGGGAGTACCCTGTGCAAAGGAGTAGGAGTTTGGGAAGAAGTCTGACTAAAAGGGGGAGTGCAGCGAACAAGGCGGATGAGGCAAGGGCCAGAGCTGGGAGTTTGGGTACAGGTATGGGTGGTGGTGTTGGAGTGCCGGCGGGTGTCGAAGCCGGTGTCGGAGTTAGATCTGGAGCTGTAGATGGGAAGAGAGGCATACAGAGGAAGGTTGGACGGGCATCTCTCGATGGAGCTGGGCTTGAGCCAACACCTGCGCCAGCGCCTGTCGGAGATGAAGACCGGAGTGAAGGTGTGGGTGCAGGTACAGATCAGGAAGCGGCGCAGGCGCGGGAACCGAAGGGGGCGGAAGTCAACGGCGATTACATGGATGACGGTGTGACCGAAACAGATGATAACAGCACCGAAGGGGAACCTGTCAAGGGCCTGGAGCCCGCAACAGTCGTAGCGCTCACAGGAGTCACGAGCGGGACGATACAGAAGGATGCGCTGGCGAGCGGGGTGGATTTATTTTTGACAAAGCCGGTCAGAATGAAGGATTTGGGGGCGATTTTGGGGGACGGTTGATCATTTTTTCTGGGTGTGATAGTTTACAGATGTACGAGCTAGCTGAGGGCGTGGCATGCACTGGCGTTGTCGGAGTTTTGTAGTATTAACATAGGGAGAAGAAGCCCCGGAGGCTTGAGGAAAGGCGTTCACTGGTAATGCAATTTGGTTGCAATGTATATCAGCAGGCAATGAATGTGTGGTCACAAAGGTGACTGATATGTATGGTTTGAGGTATTGTGAAGACATTAGTAGGCCTGTAGACTAGAGGTCATAGTGTGTGTGAAGCACGAGCCGAGCCGTGGTCACTTGAACACTTGGTCCATGTCAGCCTACCATTTGCTCCGCGTCTTTTCGGATTGGACTACATATGACGAGCTGTGAGACAGGACCTGGATTGGCCAATAAGAACCCGTTGCAAGGGTTAAGCTTAATCTATAGGACCGACTCGATGTTACTATACGAGCTCGATATTCGGCAGCTTGACGGCACAGTTCATGCCACCAACCGCATGTTCTTGATACTACTCTGTGGGTAGTCTCAAGGCCTCAACATGGCCTTTCCGAGTTCTGGCCCCCACGACCTGGATATCTTGATGGCTATAAGATACCTGAGCCAAGCCCTTCTTGAACCCCTTCCTGAAGTTGATGATCAACGGCTTTGAGTCCTGGCAAAGAGATCATCAGCATTAAACCCATACTAACCGCCGACCAACATCATTGGTCTATAGTCCTGTATTATGAAGTCCCTCCAAGCCCTCCTTCTCCTCGCCATTGCCTTCCGCCGAGCTTTTGGCGAGCTCACCTACAGCGTCACTGGAACATCTCACGGCAAACCCATCCCACCGTCCGACATCGTCTTCGAGCGGAAAGATCCAAGTCTTCATCGCCTCAACCGAGGCTCAACTGCTGAATCCAAAACAGAGGCACCAACTCAACCTCAGAACCAAAAAGCAAGACGTCAGAGCCCAGCCAACCCGATCTATTACAGCGACAACTGGTGCGGGGCCGTCCAATCCGGTAACTCGGCGAACAAAATTACCAGCGTGCATGCCTATTTCCAAGTCCCTACGGTGCTCGGGAGACAGCCGGGCAGTGTAAGCTCCCTTCCTGTTGACTATGTTGCGGCATGGGTGGGCATTGATGGAGCGACTTATGGAGGGGCGTTGTTGCAGGCAGGGGTTGCGAGCCAGGTATGTTCGTCCTCTGTTTTACTTGATTCGCAAACAGGAAGTTCTAGGAATGAAGACTGAAGATTAACTGATGGTTTGCGACTATTTCAAATCTAGCTCGGGACAGACGGGGTCCAAAGTCATTGGGCTTGGCTGGAATGGGTTCCTGACGCGGCTTAGAATATTCCGTCATTCCCTGGTAAGTAGATCAAGTCTTTCGGACTATCAAATCACTTCATCCTCTGGATTCAACTTCAATCTCATAGTTCCACTGAAAACTGACAATTTCCGTAGTGAAAACTGGTGACTGGATAGAATTAACCATCTCTGCGACCTCAGCAACATCAGGAACGATGTGGGTTCCGAACTCTCTCAGCCTCATTACCGTCTCTCACTTCCTCCGAGCTCCAGCCCAGCGCTAACCAAACAATTCTCAGCATCATATCCAACCTCGACCAGTCAACCTCGTACAACATATCCCTCGTCAACGGGACTCCCCTCGGCCAAGTCGACGCCGAGTGGATCGTCGAAGCCCCTTCATTGGGTGGCTATGGTAGGGTTCCTTATACGAGGTTTACTGACGTCTGGTTCGAGGACTGTTCCGCAACAATAGAAAATGGAACTACAAAGGGCGTTGATGGGGCGACCATGTATTTCTGGTCTTCTGATAAGTGCGTGTCGTTCGAGTATGATAATGTGGATTTCTGGGTGCAATCTGCCACTTCGTCGTAGCTGCAGACTTCAAGGGCAAAAAAGGAGAATGAAACAGGAAAAAAGTGTGCCCCCACGCGGGATTGAACCGCGGACCTCTTCATTACGCAGATGATTAGTACGAGTGAAGCGCTCTACCACTGAGCTATACGGGCTTACGCTTTTCGTTGATATATATCAGTGGAGATTGAGCATATGAATGCACGGAGAATGCGATGCCAACTTCGAAACAATCTTGCTCATGGCTGACGACATAGTTTTGTACCAGACGCCAGCTCACCAGCCGGACAAGATGTCAATGTTTGTAAAATCCTTCTTGGCATCCGCATGAATGTCTTACATACTGGATTTCAAGGTGAGATTTGGATGTAATCACAAATCCCTGTCGCCTCAGCGCCTGTTTCGTCACATCACACCCAGTTGACCAGGACCCGATCGGAGAATATCTGATCAGCAAATTGCTATCACTTCGTCAACGCTTGCCTCCCAGGCGGGCATGTCGCACCGCATGTCCAGATATACGGAAATCGGGATGAATTGGCTTGAACCCGACAACAACACCACTGGCCACCGTGTTCGCCGCAACAAATGCACAGACATGCCCTTGGCTATAAATTGTGCGATGCCAGTTTTTTGCATCATGTAAACCACATGACCACCTGCAGCGGCACTATGCACAGCCGTTGAGGCTGCTGTTTGCGCTCCCTCGGAATCGTGGTTTTGCTGAGATCTGCAACAGCATAGCGCTTGTTTCGAGCTACAGCCTTGTCAATAACAAGGCTGATATCAAAATGTGGGTCCGGGATCCAATATGGGACGGAACGTGGATCTTGAGCCAAGTTTTCATTCGGATTAGATCGTTTGTATCCTGTAAGCGCCCAAATTTCTTTCCAAGAATCTGATTCTTCAACTTCCTTTCCCCTTGTAGCAAAAATGTACTGAGTACGGACATAGGAACGCTGTCACGGCACTAGATGTCATGCTGCCGAACCCTCGGCGTTCCGGCACCGCAACCCCACAGTCCTCCAGTCGTGTCTCATCTCGACTCATGTCATGTCTCCACCTGGTTCATGTATATAGCTGAGGAGCAGAGTTTTCTCTGCTCTCTTCTGATCTTCTTCTCTTCATGCAATAATACGTCTTCTCAAAGTCTCTGCTTGGTCGGTATCGTGACAAACGCCGCCATGTTCGCCGAGAGATTGATCTCCCAACAGCCTCGCTGTTAGTTCCTGCTATCTCAATGGCCGAGACGCCGACCCCATCGGGGGGGTTCTATTGTTGGAGCACATAAGTGGGCACAGGGAATTTGGGACAGAAGATCGGCAAGAGAATTCCTTGATTGATTGACTGTCACACGGACATCGCCCACAGTCCAGGGTCAGGGTCGCGAGGCTCAGCAGAGCCTCAACGCCTGGCATTAGCCTCGAGATGCCCGGTGGCCTCCGGCCGCAACACTCACCCCGGTCGGACCCTCGGCCGGACCCACGGTCGGACCCTGTCACACGGACATCGCCCACAGTCCAGGGTCAGGGTCGCGAGGCTCAGCAGAGCCTCAACGCCTGGCATTAGCCTCGAGATGCCCGGTGGCCTCCGGCCGCAACACTCACCCCGGTCGGACCCTCGGCCGGACCCACGGTCGGACCCGCGGCCGGACCCGCGGCCACTGACGCTGATGAAACACCATGAGACAATCCTCAGTCATTCCAGAAGCAACCCCAGCCAACCAAGCAAGAAGCAGGGCGCCCAGATGAAGGACAGCGCCAGAAGGAAGATGGAGAATGGATGRAGGCATTCAGAAGATCCACATGTATGCTGGCTGCTAGATAGATGCCTTGAAGCCTCAGGCGACAAGGCTTGATACGTACCTCAAGTACGTACCGTTTCCCTTTGGCATAAGAAGGCCTTGAAGCCCAGCCTTCCCCTGGAGGTTGAGAGNAGGCATTCAGAAGATCCACATGTATGCTGGCTGCTAGATAGATGCCTTGAAGCCTCAGGCGACAAGGCTTGATACGTACCTCAAGTACGTACCGTTTCCCTTTGGCATAAGAAGGCCTTGAAGCCCAGCCTTCCCCTGGAGGTTGAGAGGATCAACAAGGTCTTCGAGACCAAAGTAGTTTATCAGCTGAATTGAACTACTGTTCCAAGCCCATATCACTGCCCTTGTCACAAAATCATCCTGGAAAGCATCGGGATTACCAGGGCCGGCGAGCGCGGGGGCATGTGCGCCATGGCCTACCATGGGGCTATTGGGGAGAGCCATAGGGACATTTCCGTCAATGGTCTCGTCAGACGGGGCTTCTACAGGAGCCACGGCGGCAACAGCAGCTTGGGCGGCGGCGGGTGAAATGTCGGCATCGCCAACCAAGGCAACGTTGTTACCCTCTGCCGGATTAGTCGTAGCAGGAACAGCGGCGGCAGGAACAGCGGCGACAGGAAGAATGGCAGTGCCCTGGATAACTTGCAACTGCTGAGCTGCTTGTGCATTCGCCGCCGACCTTGCCGCTCTGGAATTGTTGTTTCGCTTTTGGCCGACCTTGACCTAGGTATTGAGCAAAGAGTTAGTAGATGTTAACTTGGCGAGGGCGGACTACTTTAGCGAGATCAAGGACCGCTTCACTTACCATGTGTTCCCTGTGAGGGTCTGAGGCATACCGCTTAATGTATGGGGCCTGCAGGAGGTTTGCCACAGCCGATTTACATTCCTAGGTCACCACCAGTTAGAACTTCTCTGTGAGACAAGATTCGCTGGAAAGACTTACCTCCAAGAGATCCACCATATCCGCCCAGCGCAAGGCGAACGTGGCGTACGGTCTCCAAGTGAAGCTGGTGCTCCATGGGTGGACCCTAGTGACTCCCATCTGGGCATCACGTGCCATGATCTGTAGGTGGATGCCATGGTTAGTTCAGCGTATTTCAGCGTACGATTAGGATTCTGTGTGTTAATGTGTGGCTAGTACTGTGCCTTGTAACTGTCTTGCCTACCCTGTAGTACAGAAGGCTGATTGCTAAGGACACTACTCCTTTCCACGGAATCAGTTGACTCAGTCCCCACAGAATGTCCTAGAATACAAGAGGTTCTACCACTGTATTCTAGAATCTTATAGTTTAGTCAGTATTTCTCCCAGACTGATTTGTCATCACAGAGTTCAACAGAAGCTTCACAGAAGCTTCTAGATGCTTAATGTCCATGTATATAGAGACCTCTCCTCNCTAGAATACAAGAGGTTCTACCACTGTATTCTAGAATCTTATAGTTTAGTCAGTATTTCTCCCAGACTGATTTGTCATCACAGAGTTCAACAGAAGCTTCACAGAAGCTTCTAGATGCTTAATGTCCATGTATATAGAGACCTCTCCTCTCCTTCAGTTAGTCACTCTTTAAGCAAGCAAGCACAAGTCAAGCAATACAATACAGTCTTTTCTCACAGTGCAGAGTTCACTGTAGTCTTCTGTCTTGAGAGCAGAGTTCTCTCTAAGACCTCTTTTACACTATCCCTCTATTGTTTGCAACTACGCTGCTTCCTTCAGCACTGCTGTCGTACTTCCTACCGCTTCCGCTCCGCTCTGCTACAAGTGCATAGATCACTGTAGCAACCTTGTACTGGTGCTATCATCATAGGCCAGTCAGGGCATCGCAGCAAACACTGTGAAATATGTAATTCGTGCACTTACGTAGAGTTCCCAAGCAAGCTCCTCGAGAACGGCGCCAGAAATGGCCCGGACAGCCTTTGTATGGTGATGATCGGCCTTATCGGAAATTCCGGTCATGTTAGCCATGGCCACCACCATCTCCTTCACGAACGCAATTTTTTGCTCCTCTGTATGGAAGATGTCCCCGACCTCCGACTCCGCAGTTTCGTGAATTGTTTTGCTGTGGAGGGCGCCCTTGCGGAGCCAAAACTCGGCTTCGGACTTGATAAGTCCCGGATACGCTTGGTTGACGGTCTTGCGCTTGTTGGATCTTCTTGCGCATTGTTCGCGCTCGTGGGGACCAAGTCCCTCCACAACTTGGGTTTTGATGTTAGGTTTGAACCTGGCAATGTTGGCCATTGCATGTTCTGCGACACCGGCACACTGCACAGTGACCAACCAGCGGTAAGCGACTTTGATGAAGTCGTTATACTTGGGACGCTCATGGTCGGCCACCATGGTCAGCTCAATCTCGTTGATCAACCGAAGGTCCCCGTCCGGCTTGACGAGATTGTTGTAGATGTGGGCTGCATACAGTTAGATGTGTCGATAGGAAGTCGGGTTGGAAGTCAGACATACTGATGATTTTCCACCACATCTCAAGGAGTACAAACAATTCCGCTTCAGCCATTTCTCTAAGAAGCCCGGGAAGCTCCTGCACGCCCGAGATGGCCAGCTCAACGCGTGACTCAATCAACTCCTCCAGATTCATGTTGCTGTTCATCTTGTCTGGGCTTTTAGGGTACCTGATGACTAGTAGATACGATTAGTTATCATGACTGTGGCAAAAGTTGAGGAGAGTAGTGCATGGACAGGAAAGAATTTACAGCGAGGAACAGAATGTGTATCACTTGATACCCGAACATTGCTTGGGAAGAAGATGGGAACGTAATGATATGAATTGGAAACCACGAACAAAGCAGGCGTCATATATAGGACCGCCAATTTTGGCGTTGAGTAAGTGCTGTTCCAGGATCTGAACCTCATAAAAGGCCCATGCAACCCTACGAGGACGAATATAGAAAGATAGTGGTGAAAGTGAAAGGAGGACATCAGATGGCGTGATGATGAATAACGTGGAAAAAACAAATTTCAAGCGATTAGAACAGAGAATGAAAAGTTGGATAAGTACTCACTGATGGCTTGCTGTTGCTGTTTGGCTTTGGAGAGCGACTTCAAGTAGGTTGAGTGAGGAGAGGTGAGAGAATAAGACGACGGTAGATCGGAGTATGAATGCTATGAGGCGAGGTAGTCTCGAGTGGATGTAGTGGTGGGCTATTGATCACGTAGTAATAGGTTACGTTTGTGATGTTGGTCGGTGATGATGTAAAAGCGAAGTTAACATTTAAGAAACGGTTCAACTCGGACGCTTTAAATGGGAGGGGTTCAAGGTTACAGGAACGACCGCGACCATGGTGCTGAACAGCATCTCTGACCTGGGACCTTGAGGCTGAACAGGATCGACTTCCATGAACAGCAACTCTGAGCCTGAGGGTATCCACACTTTCGGTCCAGCTGCAACCCCCCATTGGTCATTTTCGACGGCGGCACCTGGCGACAGGGCGATAGCCATCCCGTCTTATGGTATCGTTCATCGATACACGCCGGCTGTTCTGAGGACACTCGCCCCTCTGCCTTCCCCCTTGTTCCAGTTTGACCCGCCGCCTGGAGTGCACCTTCTGTAACTGTTCGGTGTTGTGTGACAGCTGGGAGGAGCCGGAAAGCGTCGGGGTTGGAGAGAACTCAGGCATCAGGGGGCCCCTCGTCCTCCTCGCGGAAGACGGCAAAGCGACATCCATTATCATGCTCAATATGAACCACTCGCCTCTCGTCTCATTCTCACCCCGCCATCTGCCCTGCCAGGCCAACTTGAAGAAACCTTCTACTTCCCCACAGACTAAGACAGTACCGGATGACTAGCAGCACTCAGCCTTTGGGTAAGATATTAACCGATGATTACCGACAGGAGGTTGCTCTTCTTGTTGCCAAGCCCTGGCAAGCACGGCATTGTCCGCATCGAGAGGGTCGAACCTTCCTAAGCTGACCGGTGCCACTTGCCTTTGTCACAGCGAAGGGGCGTGCAATGCCACATCGCTAAACCACCCAAAAGATGGAAGAATGTTCTGTTCGCTAGACAGAACATCTAATGCACGCTTATATAGCACATGTCACAACCTGTGACAGCCTTTTAGGTTCTGAACACCAACGACTCGATTGCGGAAACAATTGCTGGAAGGAAGTCCCGACTCACCTTCATGCCTTGGCAATCCCAGCAACATAATCGAGGAGCAATTTGATTGCTGTACCACACTCAATCAGCACCATATTTGGTCAGGTTTGTTCTTCCCGCCACAACAGCATGCCAAGCCCATTGTTTCCCATCCCCTGTCGATTCAACAAAGCCATCACTCGTCGGATCCTCGACAAAGAGCGTGTACCCGCCGAGAAGTGCGCTCCCCTTCTTGGCCATTGACCGCCCCGCGCGAAAACACTCGATTTCCCGATTAATTCGGTCGCTGAGAGAGAAGGTCGCTTCTCCGATGTTCACTAAGGACACTGCCTCCGCCCGAATGGTTGGCCAGCCAATATGCCGAGGCAACGCCTGCTCTGTCACCACCGTCCCCATACCGTTCCACCCCCAGCGAGCTGCCTCGAGGCCAACACACATCAGCCACCCAAGATGTTAATTGGGTACCAGTTCACGGTAGATGCGGCGATGGCGTTAATTCCGACATCTGCACCGCCTGAGCGGATGCGCGAACAATGGGAAGTCGGCGATCCAAGCAGCGATTGAAAAAGCACCTCCTGATGTTCCCCAACCAGCTTGGAGCTAGCAAGTGACGCTATGCTCGCCTGCTAAACGACCATAGGCCTTTTCTGTCGAGGCGACTTCGATTACAGCCGTTGTCAATTATGCCGACTCGGATAGCTGACGACAGCCTTCAAAATGCCTAGGGAAGCGTGGTTCCGACTCTGGTCTCGTCTTTCGCCAGGTAATACCAGCCATGTCGTCAAAATAACATTGCGCGGACCGCGGTCGGATTACATAACGCCAGTCGTGGGTGCGGCAGCCTTTTCGCCCATGGGAAGATCAGGACGCGTGGGGCCGTTTACCAAGTTTCATGATGTCCCTTTGTACCCAGTGTGGGCTTCTCGTGTCATATCATCTGGATCTAGTGATAACCCAAGCTGACTGCACAATTCAGTACCGTACCACTCCAAAGAGCTCGCCGGGGGTATCATGATTGCCATGAACGATCAAAGACGCGCAAGAAATTGACACCGACGTTTCCTATCCACGAAGTCAGCCCCGAAACTCGAATGGCCCATACCGACCGCTTGTGACAAGGGCTGTGTGCAGGGCTTGGAACAGTAGTTCAATTCAGCTAATAAACTACTTTGGTCTCGAAGGCCTTGTTGATCCTCTCAACCTCCAGGGGAAGGCTGGGCCTCAAGGCCTTCTTATGCCAAAGAGAAACGRTACGTACTGGGGCACGTACCGGTCCTTGTCGCCTGAGGCTCCAAGGCATTTATCTAGCGACCTGTATACATGTGGATCTTTCTGAATGCCTTCATCCACTCTCCTTCTTCCTTCTGGCGCCGGTCTTTGCCCGGGCGCTCTGCTTCTGCNGACCTGTATACATGTGGATCTTTCTGAATGCCTTCATCCACTCTCCTTCTTCCTTCTGGCGCCGGTCTTTGCCCGGGCGCTCTGCTTCTGCTTGGTTGGCCGTGATTGCTCCTGTGATGATAAGGTGGCTTTGTGATGATGTTTAGCGCSGTCAGCAGTTCTGGGGTTGGCTCGTTTAGCCTGGTGGCGTTGAGGGTGTTCGGGTAAGCCGTGCCTATTGGCCGAATAGTCTGGCCGAGGCAAGGCTGGCATTGTATGGCGAGGTTGGGTTGATGTCAAGCATTGAGGCTCTATTGAGCTTCAAACCCAGGAGTGTAGGCAGATGTCCGTGTGACACCGCTGGCCCGCTGCGTTCCATCCTCATACCTGACTTACACGATTGATACCCGTGACCCACCAAGACCGTTTGCCTGCCCACGATTGATCTCTGGTCCGTTCGAATGCCATTAGAGTCCAGAAACTAGGGCGGTCCGTTCCGTATAGTCCGTTTATGTCTGGTGGCCTTGGGAGCAGGGAGCTGGGGAAGCGATCGAAGGAAAAGATCAGCGTCGTGGCCATGTCTTCCACATTGTTTTGGTTACTAGTGGTGTCTCATGGCTGATGTGTAATCAGATTCCGACTTCGACCATTGCCATGGTTCTGCAAGACCGTTCGAGCGCATTGCGTACATCGTATCCCATGCTGTGACAAGGGCAGTGATATGGGCTTGGAACAGTAGTYCAATTCAGCTGATAAACTACTTTGGTCTCGAAGGCCTTGTTGATCCTCTCAACCTCCAGGGGAAGGCTGGGCTTCAAGGCCTTCTTATGCCAAAGGGAAACGGTACGTACTTGAGGTACGTATCAAGCCTTGTCGCCTGAGGCTTCAAG
>RAOO01000182.1:0-29727 GCA_009805345.1 Neurospora sp. FGSC 26628 | reverse complement strand
CGATCTTAATTCCCGGCCCACTTCCCCGCATCTCACCCCGATTCCGTCATCCTTCCGACTCCCAACTCCCGACTCCGTTCCGAGCTCAGATCCACATTCCGTCTTCCATCCCGGATCCGTACCCGCCGTTCGTTGTTGATGACATTGAGAATGTCACTCCCCAACGCCCAGCCCATCATAATCTCGCCGGAGATCACCATCCAGCCCCCGCTCACTCGTCGGGGAACGGGACCCGGATTAATCCTTGTTGTGCCTCACGCGGAGGAAGTCGAGGAAATAAACGACGCCCTTCTCAGGCGTGGTCCTCTAATTGGCATTGAATTCAAGAGCCAGAAAACGCTAGATCCCGACCCGCTAAAGAAATGGGCTGAAGAGGGGTACGCGGTTGTGCAGGTCACTTATCATAGCTACAAATCGTCAGCGAACTTTGGGGATTTGGTTGGGAGAGCAATGGCAGAACTTGAGAAGGTCAAGGAGTGCGAGGGGGTGGAGAAGGTTGGTCTTGTTGGTGAGTACCCTCTTGTCGCTCTTCAGTCTCGGCTTGATATGTGTGTGTGCCTTAACGTGGTGAAGGCACCAAGGGGCGGGTGAACGCCACAATGACATGAGCTGAAGACATTCCACTGGTTTAGTGCACGGGACGGGCGGCTCCAACGGCATGTCCTTAGCCCTCATCGCCAACCCTCGCATTGCCTGCTGCGTCTGGTACGGCACCCTTGTCCCCTTTTGGGGGGAAGGCACTTCAGTGCCCATTCTTGCGCACCTACCCGGCATCGGTTATATAGAGGAGCGCTCCGCGATCGACATCGAAATGTTCGGGGAGGATCCCAAAAACGTAAAGTGTCACATCTACCCCAAAAAATCCCAATGCTTCGCGCTCCCTTCGTGCGTAGGGTTCAACCCAAACGCCGCCTCCGTCGCCCACACCCGCTCCCTCACCTTCCTCAAGCCGTTGCTTGGAGGACCTTACTTTGACTTGGAAGCCATCTGGGACGAGCACACCAAGTACGAGTTCGAGGACCGCAGCGTCGAGAAGACCATGGCTACCATGGTTGACCAGCCCTACGTCAACCACATCCCGACACTAACGGGCGGCATTGGGAGGGAGAACTTGACCAAGTTCTACCGGGACCATTTCATCCACAGTAATGCGGAAGACGCGCAGCTGGAGCTTGTGAGCCGCACAGTGGGCATCGATCGGATTGTTGATGAGTTCCTGTTCAACTTCACTCACAATAGGGTGGTTGACTGGTTGTGAGTATTTATTGCCCTGCGTCTCCTCTGCTCTCATGCAACAGCACGGCCTAACGGAGGGCAGAATCCCCGGCATCCCCCCAACCCATTGCAAGGTAAGCATCCCGTTCACGAGCATCGTCAACATCCGCGGCGATAGGTTATACCACGAGCACATCGCCTGGGACCAGGGGACCGTTCTCAGACAGCTGGGACTGTTGCCCGAGTACCTACCGTTTCCGTATGCGTTGCCGGATGGACGGCAACCGGGAGAGGGAGGCAAGAGGTTTGAGTATCGGGTCCCGGTAGCCGGGGTGGAGACGGCGAAGAAGTTGGTGGATGAGAATGCGGTTGAGTCAAATGAGATGCTTGGATATGAGGTTCGGGAGGTGCCGGGTGAGTGATCACCGTCGGGTGTTTATGCTTATTTAAAGAATGCCGGATGATACACGGTTGTCATGACGGATAAACCCCCCCCCCCCCCCCCCGCAAAGGTTGTTGGTCGTCAAGGTTATGTTAGTGCGAGGCACAGAAGGCTCGGTTATCGGGAAGGATGCCGACGGGAGGCCTGAAATATCGATACTCGTCACGATGTGTCAGCTCCCAACGGCTCCTGAGGCTGTGAGACCCGTTCATTGGACAATGGGCCTCTTGTGAGTGTGTAGCACCGAAGAGGGATGCAGTGTTACCCCATACTATAAGATGGTTGTATGGTTTTATCGGTTTTGACCATCTGTTGGTTCAGCCTCGCGGTGATAACAACGATACGAAGACATGGTCCCTTCGTTGAGTCGTTGTGGTTCGCGGCTTGCTGTATTATGTGTAGTATACTCTGAACGATGTTCTCAACCACTTCTGTCATGGAAGGTGAAAGAGAACCATGGTTGGATCTCGAGTCAGTTCCGCGACAGAAAAGGAGGGTGTTCGAAACAAGAAGGGCGGACCAACCAGAGTGCGTCCTTTTCGAGATCGCAAATCAAGGCCGGGGCACGCACCAGGCAGTACCGAGAAGTCACTGAACAACATCCAACTGCTTTCAGCTTCGTTTCTGTGACCATTCGGTCATGGTTACCTCACGTATCAACACGAAGAGGAAAATCCCACCCGCGTTTCTGGGGTTTACAAAGTCGTAAAAAAGTGGTGACTGCACTGTTTGCAAAGTCTTGTGTGAACAATGCAGAGATTTAGAGCTCATGATGGGATAGCCTCGCTGTTGTTTGGGGGATTGTATGTACGCTTTGACTCTGGCGGGGAGGGGAAAAGAAGTTTGCAATTGTTAGCGAGGTACAACATCAAGACGTCACGAGCAAAGTCACGTTTCTTGGTGAAAAGTGGGGCGGGTAGCGGGCGAAATACTGGGGCGCTGGGCCAATGGGGGGGCGTCTTTGAAAGTTTGCAAATTGCCTGCGGCTCGTTTTGAGTCGTTGCCTCGCTCCGGACTCCGTCGTCACCACCAGTCACCGCGTGCTGAAATCTGCAACCGAAACCCGACTGCCAGTCTCGAAACTTTCAACTTTCGATACCATACCGTGACACCTTTACCGTACGAATCCCCAGTCTTTTGCACCATTTTCGCCCTGAACCCACCGCGAATAATTGTCGCATTTTACACCTTTACACAACTCTGACCTCTACTTCAGCAAGCCAGGCGCCAGTGCAGACTTCTTACTTTGCAAAAGTCCAAGTCAGTCAGTCAGTCCAGTCAATTGACCTTTCCACTCTTCCACCACCACATTCCGTCTCCTCGCTTTGCACACACACACACACAAACGCTACGCGCAGTACGTTGTCCACCGTCACCGTCACCATCATCACCATCATCATCATCCAAGATGCCTACGCAGCTACCATCGAGCTTTGCCTCTGCGGCCGCCGGCCAAACCACCAGGGGAGACGCCAGATCCGGTGCCCGAGGCGATTCCGTCCGTGGTGCGGGCAGCGGCGAATGGTGAGCATCCAGTTGTCCATGCTATGCAGTACACTATCTACACTTTAGCCTGGATCACTATCTGTCGGTCCTCTTGCGTGGAGGGGACGAGAGAGGGGGAGGGGCATCTTTCTCCATCTCTTTTTCTTCACGTGGCAGAACCCAGAGACAGATTAAATATCTTCCCTTGCCTTCGTTGTCTACTTCTTTCCTCCCTACCCCTCCATCATCCTCCATCCTGATCCAAAAGAAGCCTCATACGAATTAAACAGCAGCCGCTGACACGTCACCACACCTCCAGGGCTCGTTCTAACGGCACCAGAACCTTTCGCCGCTCATCCACCACCCCCTTCAACAACCAGTCTGCCGTCGCTAGCAACTCGACTGATGCCACACAGAACCCCGCTCTAGACAGCAACAGCATCAACAACACTAGCTCCGCCTCGCAACCCGCTCCTCCCGCGCCCGACCAGCAGCAGCAGCATAACCCGGGTCCCCTCCGCTACTCCAAGGACGAACTCTACGAGATCTACAAGCATAGTGCCGAAGCAGCCAACAACATCGACATGTCGTCCCTCTTTGCGCCCTCGTGGAATCCCAACCAGACCAACGGCACAGCTTCACGCCTGTGGGGCAAGACCGGCGATTCCCCCCATGTCCCGCAAGATCCCACCGTCTGTTGGGATCCGAACGGTACCGTCAAGCCCATCGGCCTCGAGCCCATGACTGCGGAGGAGCGTGACATGTTTGCCACCGATGTGAACTCGACCTTGAAGCCGCCCCAGCAGCAGAATAAGGAGGGCGTGCAGGGTATACAGAACGGTGGACGCAAGACCTCCATCAGTGTCAACACTAGCACCTTCCCCACAGCTTCGCCCGCTACTGCTTCGAGACCCGCCACCCGACGCCGCGAGACTGCCGACACGAATCCCTTCCCGAGCTCGGCCGTTGCCTCCCCGACCACCGCCGGCCGTTTCCCCCGAGACGATCCCTGGCTCCCTCGCCGGAACACCGATCTGAGGGAGTCCATCACCGACGAGCCCGCCGAAGAGAACCCCCCGACGAGAACGCAGCCTTTCGGTCTCACTAGATCCAATACTGCTGGGTCTAGTGCCTTTGGCAGCTCCGCCTCGCTGTGGGGTCCCGCCGCGACCACCCCCAGCGCGGGCATCGGTGCCTTTGGTAGCTTTGCCTTGAACACTACGTCCACGATGGGGGAAAAGCGTTTCGGCGGCACGGGTGGAAGTCGTCTGGCCCATTTGATCCCCAAAGACTCGAATGAGAATGTGGCTGCCAATAAGGGAAACGAGTCTGCTCCCGGTACTGATACCAACCGTGGTTGGAGACCCCGCCAGCGTACTGATACTGACCCCTTTGGGCCTGACGACAGTCTGACCGGCAGCGCCATCCTCGGCGGGGCTCAGGACAACAGCCCGCCCGCGTCGTCCCTCCAGCGCAGCGGCGTCTTCGACACTCCTGCCAAGGGTAGCAGCGGCGATTTCGGCATGTCGGCTCTCAATCTCGGCAACAACCAGAGCGAGCAGGGAAACGGGCCCGCCAGTCCCTCCGAGACGAACCCGTACCGCAGCCCGCTAGCCGAGCGTGGCGATGAGGGGCATGACGATGCGGAGATCGATCGACTTACGTCCGAACCGCAGTCCAACTTCAGCACCTTGTCTCGTGCTTTTGGGGGTGCTCCTTTTGATGGCAGCGACCGCAGCCAGACCTCGAGCGTTGGTGCCAAGGGTTTCCCGACTGTCAACACTCTAGGAGGCTGGCCTACTGCTCCTTCGGTCGGTACTCCCGATCGCGAAAGGCAGCCCTTCAACAGCGCTTTTGGAACCAGCATCTTCAGCCCTATCGGTGATTTGCAGTCTCCTGGTTTTGGTGGCCTTGGTGGCTTTGGAGTTGCTGGCGGTTCGGGACTTGGCCGTGCTAACAAGCTCAGCTCTTTGTTCCCTCCCGCCATGCAGGCTCAGATGCATAGTGGCCACGAGCAGGAGAACTTGAGTGATTCCGTTCCGGACCTCAGACAGGCTAATCCCCTTGGTGCTATCGGACGTGGTGCTATTGGTACTCAGCCTCGCGATGCCGCTAGCCCCATGAGAGCTGGTAGAGGTGCCTTTGAGGACTTGTTCCCCGGTGCCGATGCCATGAAGTCGCCCTTTACCACCGGTGAGCACCAGCCTGGTCTTACGTCTACGGCGCCCTCTTCGGGTTTCCCTGCTACCACGGCCGGTGCCGCCTTTTCGGCCACCCCGACCGCTGGCGAGCTTAATCAGCAGCAGCAGCAGCGTACCATGGTCATGCCCGATCGCATGCGTTGGGTTTATCTGGATCCTCAGGGACAGATGCAGGGACCCTTCTCTGGCTTGGAGATGAATGATTGGTACAAGGCCAACTTCTTTTCGCCCGACCTCCGTGTCAAGCGTGTCGAGGACCCCGACTTCGAGCCTCTTGGTCAGCTTATCCGGCGCATTGGCAACTCTCGTGAGCCCTTCCTGGTTCCTCAGATGGGCATCCCTCACGGACCCCCGCCTTCTGCCGGTCCTTTCGCCCTCGGCGGTGCTGCTGAGGCCATTCCTCCCCTTCAGGGTGCTTTCCCGTCTTTTGGCAGAACCTTGACCGCTGCTCAGCAGAATGACTTGGAGCGTCGCAAGCAGGAGGAGCAGTTGTATCATGCTAGGCAGCGTGAGTTCCTGCATCATCACCAGAGCTTCGGCCGCCTCCCTCTCCAGCCTGGTATCCCCGGAGCTTTGCACCACCATTCTAGCGCCCACAGCCTGCAGAGCCAGCCCAGCTTTGGCAGCATTACTTCCCCCATTGGTATGCCGCAGCCCCCCATCGGTGCTATTGGCCCCAACTCCGGCTTCTTCGAGGCTCCCGTGAGCCTGGGTCAGGCCCCTGCCCAGCCCGGCTTGGGTCCCGATCTCTTCGCTCCTGACCTGAACTTGGGTGAGCGCCAGTTGCTGGCTAACTTGCAGGCCAATGGTGGTCTCCCTGGTTCCTTTCCTGCCCAGCCCATCGGCGCCCCTATCGGTGACAATTCGTCTCTTCGCAGCAACCTCCCTTCCGTCGATCAGCTCCGTAACGACGAGCAGGGTTTCAACACTAAGCTCAAGGAGTTTCACGAGCTTCGCGCCCAGCACGATGCTGAGGAGGCCGCCGCCCAGGAAGTCCTCCAGGAGGTGAAGGAGGAGGCTCCCAAGCCCAAGGAGGAACCCAAGGCTGCTCCCGCCCCTGCCCAGGAGACTGTCAAGCCTTCCAAGAAGCAGACTCAGGAGACTAAGGAGGTCCCCGCTGCTAAGGAGGTCACTCTCCAAGCCGAGGTTTCCCTGACCGAGAAGATCAGGAAGACTCAGGCTGAGAACAATGCTGCCAAGCTTGCTCAGCAGGCCGCTGCTTCGGGCCTTCCCATGCCCTTCCCTCCTCCCCAGGCTAACACCCCTCTTGCTGCCCCCACTGCTCAGCGTCCTGCCTCGGGCCTCCCTGCTAGATACGGCGAGCGCTCTGGTTCTGGCACTCCCGACACCACCTCTGATGCTTCCGTTCTCGCCCCTCCCCCTACCGCTCCCTGGGCCGGCACCGAGGCCCAGAAGGGCCCCAGCCTGAAGGAGATTCAGGAGGCCGAGGCCAAGAAGGCTGCCAAGAAGGAAGAGGCCGCCGCTGCCGCTCGTCGTGCTGCTCTTGAGCAGGAGGCTGCCGCTCTCCGTGAGCGCGAGAAGGCTGCTGCTGCCGCCCACATCGGTTTGCCCGCTACCAGCACCTGGGGTACTGGTTCCCCCGTCGGCGTTACCCCCGCTTCTGGTAGTCCCTGGAAGCAGCCTGCCGCCAAGGTCGCCACCACCACTACCACCGGCGGCTCCAAGAAGACCCTTGCCGAGATTCAACGCGAGGAGGAGCTTCGCAAGCAGAAGGCCAAGGAGGCTGCCATCCAGGCCAGCGTCATCTCTGGTTCCGCCCTTGGCAAGCGTTATGCTGACTTGGCTAGCAAGACTTCCACGTCCTCTGCTCCCCCCGGCATGATCACTCCCGGCGCTGCTGCTCAGGCTGCTGCTGCTGCTGCTGCTGCCGCTTCTTCTGTCGGTGGCGGTTGGTCTACTGTTGGCGCGGGTGGTAAGGTCAAGATTCCTACTGGCCCGGCTGCTACCAGCCGCCCTGTCAGCACTGCGCCTGTCAATACTAGCGTGGCTCCGGCTGCCAAGGTTGTGGCCAAGGCTGCGCCCGCGGCGCTCAAGGATGCCAAGAACGTGGCTATGGAGGAGTTCAAGAAGTGGTTGCATCGTGAGCTGTCTAGGGGCTTGAACGGTGTTAATGACATTTTTTTTTTTTTTTTTTTTTTTTTTTCTTGATCTCGTTTACGATAACTAACAATGCTATCCACAGTCGAAACCTTTGCCTCTACTCTCGTCGAGCTCCCCCTCGACGTGTCCATTCTCTCGGAGTGTGTGTACGGCTTTTCGACCACTATGGATGGCCGCCACTTTGCCGAGGAGTTTGTCCGTCGTCGCAAGCTCGCCGATAAGGGCATTGTCGAGAAGGATTCCAATACGGGTGCTATGTCTTCTAGCAATGGTGGTTGGTCCGAGGTGGCCAAGAAGGGTGGCAACAGCACCCAGAGCCAAGTCAAGGAGGATCCGATGGCGGCGGTGCCCGGATTCAGAGTTGTTCAGGCCAAGAAGGGCAAGGGCAAGAAATAGGTTTCTGCCAACCTTGGCTTGGGAGTGGAGATTTTCAAGAAGGATGATAGTATAGCAGAGTACTAAGCAGAGTGGGAGGATGGTCAAGCGTCAAGCGTTATAGGGTTACTTGCTAGCATGTCAAGGATAGAGTGTAGTGTAGCAGTATATGTAGCAGCGATCAGATGTATTGACTCTAGGTGGTTTTTTACTGCTGGGTTTCTCTTGCTGATGCATACCGGTGGTGATGATGATTTGGACGTTGAGCCTCTGGGGCCCACCAACAGCGGAGCCGCCAATAAAATGGAAGTCCGGGGAAGACAAGTTCAGCCTTATGTAAGCAGTCTTGGCGATGTTAAAGTGCCGTCACATCTGGGTTCTGGTCACGGCAGTGCCCCTCCCCCCACTTTTTTATTTCTGTTGCTCGGCGGCGGGCGTGCCTGAAGAAAATGTTTTGACATTGCGATAAGAATTAGGGGACCCCTCTATCAGATTGATTTCCAATCAACAACCCCCCCCCCCTTTCCACTTTCCACTCCATTCATTTGGCTTCTCACTCGGGTTTATTTATTCACTTCGGGATTCAGGCTTCAGGGATGAGATAGGCCAAAGTTTCGATACCCTTTTCTTCGACTTCGATACCCTCACCTCATCACCACTATGGCCGACACCACGACGACAAACCTGCTCGAGCAGGTCCGCTCAGGCCACTATGTCCCCGTCCTCACCACCGAGCCCGCAAAGAAGCTCATCGAGTCATACGTCAACGCCCTCTACGACTCCGAATCACAGCAAACTGTCGACACACCAGCCCAGGACAAAGTCGCCGTCGCCCTCTCGGCATTCAACACCTTCCTGCAAATAAACGTTACCGGCCCCGTTCCCGACGGTCTTGCGCAAGTCGAGGAGGAGTTCACCACCGCAGCATCCAGCAAAACTTCCAAGAGCAAGCCACTTCAACAAACTCGCAAACTGTGCTTCTCCTCTCTCGACGTCGACGGCGTGTCGGTTTATCAGTACATTCCCTTTATTGAACTGTTCTGCTTGGCACGATGGATCCTCAACACGCAGTTGGAGGGAGCGGAGGTCAAGGGTCTGGAAGGCGAGCCGCTGGAGTGGTTGAAGCTGAGAGTCGACGTTTGGCATTACAAGCTCATTACCCAGCCGAGCTTGGGATCGGGGAGTATCTTCAACAAGAGTCTGCAATGGTGCGAGGTGCCAAGCTTGCAGGGGAAGATTGAGCAGGGCTTGAAGGTTGTCGAAGAGGAAGTCACAGGGAGGGACAACAAGGAGATGGAAGTGAAGTGGTTGGTGGAGAAGGCCAACGTGCATATCATGTTGGGACAAGATGCAAAGGGAAAGGAGGCGATTCAGAAGGCGGCCGAGGTCAACAAGTTCCAGTACATGTTGAGCGGTGCGCTGGGAAAGAGGACCAAGTTCCAGGAGAAGGCCACCAGTCAGCTTGTGGTTCTGGCGAAGAGTGCGGAGGAGAAGAAGGAGGGTGAGGAAGAGACAGACGCCAAGCCCAAGGCCTTGGAACTCAACGATGATACTCTGTTGGAGGATCTTCAGTTCACCAAAGGCGAGCTGGGAAAACATGGCGAAACAGACGACAAGACCGGCCTCCCGGCCGAGCTGAAAGACCTCGAACCCGACGCGCAACCCCAGCTTTCTCCGTTGGATCAGATCATCTTGTTGACGGAAGCTACTCTCAAGGACGCGTTCAGCCCAAGTGATACCCTCACCTCCGAAGAGATTTTGCCTTTCGCCGTCAGAGTCATCAACGACAAGAGCACCAACTGGCAGATCTACACGCAAGCGTTGTTGGTGAGGTCGCGTATCGAGATGCATCGCTCCAGGACGATCGAGCGCGGTGTCCTCCAGATGCAGGCGGTGGTGGATCAGGTTATTGTCGATACCACTGCTGCTGCTCCCACATCTGAGGCCAACGGGGAGGAGGAGAAGAGGTCCGATGTCCCGGCCATCAAGATCTCGGCTGATGGAGAGGTCATCGAGGATAAGGCGGCTGCTGCCAGCAAGCCCACTTCGTTCTTTCCCGCGGCTAAGCCCGAGGATTCAGCGCCGGCACATGTCCGTCTGCAATACATCCACGCTCTGTCCTCCCCTCCTAGGTGGCATCTTGAGTCTGAGTTGGCCTACTCGTGGGCTGGAGTTGGCTCGTTGGTGTCGGCGCTCGAGATCTTCAAGCGTCTCCGCCTCTGGGCCGAAGTCGCCCTCTGTCTTGCTGCCAACGCCCGCCATGACGACGAAGACGGTCGCGGAGCGGGTGGTGAGGAGAAGGGCAGGGCCATCGTCAGGTGGCGGTTATTCCATCGCACGGGTGTTACCGCTGCTGAGGAAGATGCCGAGGCGGACGATGAGGTTGAGAATGAGACCTTGGATATCTCCAACTTCAAGGAAGCCGACTTCCAGGGTCCTGAGCGCGTGCCCCCTCCCCCCAACGCACCCCGTCTATTCTGCATCCTGGGTGAGATGGAGGACAGGCCGGAGCACTACGAGCGCGCGTGGGAGATTTCCGGTCAACGGTACGCCAGAGCGCAGAAGTCGCTGGGCGAGTACTGGCTTTCCAAGCAGCAGATCTTCAAGGCTAGAGATGCCTACCGCAAGGCTGTCGTCGTCAATCGCATGTCTTCCGAGCTGTGGAACCGCTTGGGAGACATCTCCCTCCGCCTAGGCGACTTTGCCGAAGCTGCTGAGTCTTTCAGCCGCGGCATCGCAGCCGCCGACCCTATCGCCGGCGGCGAAGACGCTCGCACGTGGTCCAACCTCGGCTCGTCTCTCTACTCCCTCTACGTCGAGCGGGCCAAAGAACTCAAGGCCGAGCGCGAAGTCGCCGCCAACACCGCCGAACCCGTCGTCAAGAAGTCCGCTGAAGTCCTCCCCGACGAAGACGACACCTGCATCGCCAACCCCGAGCAGTCCCAAACCGACCCCAGCAAACGCTCTCCCGACACTCTCTTGTCGCAGTCCCTAGCGGCCTACAAGCGCGGCGCCTCCATCGCCAACGACAACTGGCGCATCTGGGATAACGTCATCACCCTCGCCTCGCGCGTGCGCCCGCCCGCCGTCTCCGAGATCATCCTGGCTCTGAACCACATCATCAAGATCCGGTCCTCCGAAGACGCGCTCGACATCGACGTGCTCAACTTGCTTTTGAACGAGTCCGTCCTCAACAAGAAAATCCCCGCCGGAAGCGGTGTCTACAACCCACCCCGCGGCAGCCAAGAGCGCGCCGTCTGCGAGCTACTGGAGAAACAAGTCGCCCCGCTGATCACGAAGAGAGACGACCTCTGGGAACTCCTCGTCCGCGCGCGTCTCTGGAGGCGTGATTACGCGGGTGCCATTGACGCCGCGGAGCGGGCGTATCGCGCTGCGATCGGCGGTGCGTCGGCTGGTGGTGGGCTGCTTCCTTCGTCCGGAACGGGAGAAGGGAGCGAGAAGAGCTGGTTGGAGGATCAGGAGGCTTGGGGGACGGTGGTGGAACGGACGAAGGGTTTGGTTAGTCTGTATGCGAATTATGGGGAGGGCGTGGAGGAGATTGGAAGTAAGTGGAAGGTGAAGGCGAAAAACGCGGTGAGGAGTGTGAAGAGTAAGGCGAAGGAGGCGTGGGAGGGGAGTAAAGAGTGGAAGGAGTTGGAGAGGTTGTTGGAGAAAATTAACGAGGCTTGATAGCTTGTGGATATTGAATGTGATCTAAGAGCACGGAAAAGTTATGGGTTGGTTGGGTACACTTCAAAAGTTCAAAATGGGGCATGGGATACATTGGTACATGGTTCACTTAGAAATGAGATTTGCACATATTGTTCACGGGAAGGACTCGGAGACATCCAAGTATTAAGAAGAGATGCAATCGTTCAGGGGTATGATGGTGAAACTACCTACGGTAGTTTGAAAGGTCAAGGTATACACGAGTTAGGGAAGAGAAAAGGAGACCAAGAAACTGCCCAGGGCGGTCGCCGGTATGCTTCGAGCTGTTGGCCCATATGGTACCTGGAAAGAAAATAGAGATTTGAAGTTTGGGAGGAAAAAGATCCGAGTTCAGGGTAACAGGAAGGATGGTAGCGCGGGAGGTGGAGGTTGAGTTCCTCGTGGCGGAGTTGCGCCCATGTGATTGTTACCTGTAGGTAATGATGTGGTTGGTGATGGTATGTTGGTGGTATCAGTGGCTCACGGGTGACGGTATTCCGCGAAGCCACGTACAATGCATCGAAGCCAGCGCAGGCTTTTCATCTCGTGGTGGGTAACACATTCCACGCCCTCAATCGTCGTGGACATGTATGTGATGTGTGTTCTTTAGCATGACACCCCTTCATGCGTTTTTGCGTTTTCCTGTTCTTTGAGTCCAGGGGCGCAGTCAAGGTCTCCTCCTCTTCATCCACCGACCGCAATGAACGGAAGTCTTGAGTTCAAATTCCTCAACCTCCATGTCCATCCAGCCAGCCCCTTCCACCATATAACCTAGGTACCTAAAGGACTCAGCAAAACCCCCATTCACAATACATACCAGACCCGTCGGACGTCACGTATGATACAACCCCCAATCAACCCCAAACTTATTATTCCTCAGCACCAACTGATAACACTCCATGGTCCCTTTACTCCCAACAACCTTCGCATCCCACTTCACGTACTTCTTCCCATTTTTATCCATCGCCACCTGCAGCTCCCCACCTTTCGCGATAAGCATAGCCTCGGTGTACTCGACAATCTTAATCAAATCGATATTCCCTATCTTGGTCAAGGTCCCCGCCAACGTGTGCCCTTGGAAGTCTCGACGCCGATGGCGCACGACTCGTACGAGGCAATGACCGTCTGGCGCGGGCCTGAGAAAAACTGCCACATGCCGCCGCCGGAGTCGATGTTGGCGCGCAGTTGGAGACAGTCGCCCCATTTGGGCGAGAGGTTGGAGGATTGGTCGATGGCGGGGGAGTAGTTGAGGCATTCCCAGTGGGAGGAGTCGCGGGTGGTGAGGATGGCATTGGTGTTGGTGGGAGGGTTGGGGGGAGGGTTGGGGACGAGAGGAGGGGAGGGCGGTGGTGGTGGTTGATGCTGCTAGAGCGAGGAGGGTGAGAAGGGTGGTGGGGATCATTTTGGTGGGTTATGGTCCTTATGGTGAGTCAATGTGGTGGTTGGAACTGGGGATAGAGACCTAGTGTTGCGTCCTTGAAAGGGAAACGAAAGTGGTGTGGCGAGCACAGCTCGGTTACGGTCGTTGAACGAAAGCGATGATGAGGAAGATGATAGAGAGGTGTGCAACATCTTAAGTTTGGACTAAGGTCATGGATTTATACACATGTTTAGACCTCCTTCAACAGACTACAACACTAACTCGGATATGATGCACGACCACTTGGCTGTCTATTCCCCCTTGAAGCTGTACCAAATAACAAAGAGCCCACACCAGGGCCTGGATAAAGGAGAGCACGTCGTCTTGTTTGTTGGGAGCGGGTAAAGCGGGAAGAGCCTCTGATGGTTACATAGGCAGGTAACAAAGCGCCACTTACCTACCATTGTAATTCGATAGGGTAGTATTTTCGGCTGGTACGTTCCAGTGATATTGCCATGATGTTGCCGAGCTGCAGGAATGCACGATTTCCTGGGTCTCGGGACCATATATCACTTGGATCTCTGGTAGAAGAATCTGTGTCAGCATGCAAACCTCGAGGCAAGGGAGACAAAATGCGGAAGACGGTTCAAGTACGGGTATGAAGAAGTCAGGGAAGTGAAGCAACCAGCCGTCCCAAGAAGAGGGAATGGGGGCCGTGCGTGACGTCGTGGTGTCCACAGACGTTATCAGGTACGAAGGCCAGGATGAGCCAACAATTATCCACTGCATCGCCATCGAGCGAAGCGAGGTCCCTCCCCGGATGGGGCCGCCGGAGGCATCACTTCGTCACTTCCCTTTGCAGAGAAATAGCTCCATGGAACACAAGACATCAACACATTACATCATCTAGAGGTAATTCAACAATCATTACAATACAGAATCATAGGTAGTACACCCCCTTACTCCCTCTCCCTCCTCAACTTCTTGGACTTCTTGCGTCCACCGCACTTGCTATAAGCAGCAATGCGGCCCTCCAACTGCACATCCACCGGCGTCTTCTCCTTGATGTAGTTCACCAGAACCTCATCCAGGGTATCCAGCACGACCAGGTTACCAAACGGCTCCGCAAAGAAATTGTCTCCTCCGCCAGCGACGAAGTCAATGGTGACCACCTTGTACTGCTTGGTCAGATCCAGCTTCTCGCCGCCGATGGTCACGGCCGCGAGGGTGCCGACGCCGTTGTCGGGCGAGTTGGTAGGTTGGTACTCGATCTTGATGCCGCGGGAGACCTGCAGGAAAGAAGTGACGGCTTTGCCATTCGCCTTGTTGACGCGGGCGACAATGCCGGCGAGGACGTCCCATAGCTGCTGGCCGGAGAGAGTGATCTCCACGACAGCGTTGCCGAAGGGAAAAGCGGTGAGGACCTCGCCACGGGTGATCGGGCCGACGTCAATAGAGGCACGAATACCGCCAGAGTTGGTGAGGGCGAACGAGGGGGCAACACCGTCGGTGGAAGAGTTGAGGCGGTAGTCGAGCATGGCGTCGCAGATGAAGTTGCCAAAGGTGCACTCCTTGCTCTGGCAGGTGGACTGCTCGAGAACGACGTTGGTCGTGCCGACCACCTCCTTGGAGTACTCCTCGAAGGGCACGCGCCACGCGTCGATTTGCTTCTGGAGACCCTCGTCTTGCTTGGTGGTGTTGGTGAGGTGGATCGGGCCGCCGTGGTACTCGAGGATCTTGCCGTCGGCGTCGTAGGTGACGTCGATGTAGCCGAGGTACTCGCCCCAGCGGTAGGCGGTGACGATGAAGACCTCGTCGCCGTCCTTGTTCTTGACGATGGTGGGGTAAGGGCCCACGGCACCGGGGAAATCGCCGAGGGGGGTGTGGCTGTGACCGCCCATGATGAGGTAGAGACCCGTGGTTTCCTTGGCGAGACGCTGGTCCTCGTCGTACCCGATGTGCGTGATGGCGGCGATGCGCTTGATGGAGGTGGTGGAGCGGATGTGGTCGATGGTGTCCTGGATGGCCTGCACGACGTCGGTGAATTTGGTGCCCGGGCCGGGCGAGGAGATGGAGGGCACGGTCTCGGTGGTGACGCCGATGACGGCGAGGTCGTACTCCTCGTAGATGTGGTAGGGCTTGATGGTGCGGTTGAGGCGCGCGTTATCGGAGAAGACGTTGGCCGAGATGATGGGGAAGGTCAGGTTCTCGAGGAACTGGCCGAGCACTTCGTCACCCTTGTCCCACTCGTGGTTGCCCAGCGTCATGCCGTCGAAGCCGAGCTGGTTGAGGGTCTCAGCGATCTTCTCGCCGCCGTAGTAGGAGAAGAACATGGTGCCCTGGAACTCATCACCGCAGTTGAGGAGGAGCGAGTCCTTGTGCGAAGGGCGGGTCTCGTCGATGACAGTCTTGACGCGGGCATAACCGCCATAGCAGCCCTTGGCCGGGTTGGTGCAGTCGGTGCCGGAGGAGGAGAACTGATCGAGATGGGCGTGGACATCGTTGATGTGGTAGAAGGAGATGTTGTAGTTGCCGTTCTCGTCAATGAAGCGCTTGGAGAGCTTGCGCTCGCTGATCAAATGGTCCTCGGCCGAAGCCAACATGCCATGGCCGCCCAAGAGCAGCAGGCCGGCCGCCGAGAGGAGCTTACCGAGAGACGCCATCGTGAAGTGACTCGGTCGGGCAGAGGTCCAGATGTTGTCCACGAGGTGAGGAGAAGGAACCAGACACGGACGGACTCGGTACCGCGTTGGACCGACGTCCACGCCCGGTTTTTATATTAACGTCGTTCCTTGCAGCACCAGCATGAGGACCATTCCGGTAGCAGCAATGCCATGTCGATCGGTGGCCACGGTCTTAGCTTATCTGCGCTTGGTAGTTAGTGGACGGGCAGGTGGGCGAACCTATTGGCTATCAGCGGGCGTTGTTCTCCTTGTGCGGCCTGTGCCTCGTTGCGCTGCAGCGTAAGAATCCCTGGGGCCGGGAACACCAATGCAACCCTCCAAGCAGCGCTGGATTGGCTCACCACCTTCGGGTATCGGCCAAGCCTGGCTGGTGGCTGCGCGGGTGTCTCGACAATCTTTATCACCTTCCTGGAATGTGGTAGGCGAGCCCCGCCGACCAGGGGCACCTATCGCCCGCTATTGGTTTTTATCCTCCTTCCGACCTCAGTAAGCCTCTTTCTCAAGGATGCCATCATTTTGTGCTGGAAATAAAAGGCAGTTACGCGACGAGTCGATGCTGAGGGTGATTGTTGACATGGTGAGCATCGACGCGTGGCTGGCGGATATTTTGGGTTGAGATGAAAGATATGGTTGATAACGTAATAGTGTCGTGGCAGTGGTACAGAAAATACTTCGTAAGTGCGGAAGTTAGCTGGACTTCTTTGGATGGGGATAGGCGTAAATACGCTAGCATGTATTTACCTGTAGCGGTATTGTGCCGTCCTTTACCAATTCGTCATAAATGATTTTTTTAACGTTGTCTGTGACATTGTTGTCTCGTCCATGCCGGCCCGGACTGTGGGTCAACTCCCACGTCTCCCACGTGACTCTCAGAGCGGCCAGGTTTCCTTGACCGCTTTCAACTTCAAATTGGGATCCGTCGGGCACCAACATCGGTGTTCGCTTCCAAAATCCAACACAGACGTGGCTATGGTGTACTATACCATCCGTGACGACCTCTGGTAATCCTTACCTACCTTACTTTTCGCATCTTTGGAGGGCTTTCAAGTCTCGTGCCACAGCATGGAACACGTCATAACCATAGCACATAGCACCTTCCCCTACACAAGATGATTTGCGCCGATTGTTCTGACCTGGCCGTCCAGATTAATACCAGACCTGAGTCATCACGCAAAGATGAAGGGTACTCCACGTACTACGAATTCGCCTGGAAGACAGTCGAAAACTCGTCGATCACAATGCATATAAGAGCTCCGGCTGCGACCTGTGTATGGCGTTTGTCTCTGGTATTACGTGGGACCTGCTGGACAGCGTCAGATCGCGCAATTTTGAACACCACGGACTGTATCTGCCAATTCGAGTCCTGGCATATCCATCTGTCCATGACAGGAGGAAAAACTTTTGTATATTCTACCGCGCTCGGTTTATCCTACCTGTTGGCGGCAGCGAACTCACCTTTCTACTTTGGCGAGGTAAGTACCTGCAACATCTCCCCCATTTATATCCCTGAGTCGTCGTGAAAATTCTTACATCGCTACATTGTTTTATCAAAGCGCCTTGGGTCTAACTGGCTCCTCCCATTAGAGCAGATAGTATCCAGTGACCTTCCTTACTCGTCAGGCCTAAAAAATAGGCGGCTAGAGGTAACTAGCGGAAATTCCCAAAGGCGGCAACAAATAAGCAAACTACTTTTGGGCTATCCGAAGGTTGTCCAGCGACTTGTATCCCAAGAAGGCCTGGCTAAGAAGGCACTTCTACCTAGTTCCTGGGATTATGAAGGTGTCTCGTGGACGAAGCCTATCATGGACACAAGAGGACCAGAAACTGCTGCTCAACTCAGATTTTGGCTGTGGAAGTGTGTTAATAATCACCCGAAGTGCAGAGTGGCGCTGTCTGGTAAGAGATTTGGGAGGTATTCCCCAACCTCATCCTTGGATCAGAACAAGTTACCCTCACGGGTACTTGACGTTGGTTCTGCCGATTCACCTTTTGTCAGACTTGTCGAAACCACAACAGAAACACCCAGCGCTTCCTACGTTGCGCTCAGCCATTGTTGGGGCCCCCTAGACAAACAGCTGCGCATGCCCGCGATTCGTCGGAAGGACTCTTTAAAGGTCTTCAAAGACCGGACCCGGAGAAAGTCGTCAAGATCTACACGCACATGGAAGGGTATTCAGACCTGGCACCCTGTGTGACCTGTTTTCTTCCCGATCCAGGTTTGCAAGCTACTAAAACGTGGTATGGCAGCCCCCTGGCCAAACGCGCTTGGGTGATGCAAGAATGGAGCCTCTCCCGCCGCTTTGTTTGGTGCGAAGACAAGTCACTGCACTGGAAGTGTCGAGAAGAAGCGAAAGCGGAACCCTACGTCGACGTGACGCTTTCTAATATTCTTGGAATAGAGGGTAAAATGATGTGTAGATGTGTGTGTGCTATGGAGAGAAGGCTAGAGTAGAAAGGGAAAAGAAGTGTGGAGGGCTAAAATACAGGAAGGGTGTGAGGGCATGGACCCACACGACAAGACAAGGGAGGGGTGGGGATATGAACCCACCCGACAACAAATATCCCTTCGTTCGACGTACTAACCAGCAACTGGCAGTGGTTGATGGACGGCTATGCTCAGATGCAGCTCACTTATGAGACTGATAGACTGGTTGCCCTTCGTGGGATTGCAACAGCCCTCAAAGAATCTTACAGGAAAGGCCAAGAATACCATTTCGGCATATGGCTGGAGGGACACAAGATACTTTTTTTCGCTGTTTTGGGAGAAAACCGACCTTCATGCCGACACACCCGGAACGGGTCTCCACGAAATCCCTTCTTGGAGTTGGACATCTGTAGTTGGCCAGAAAGCATTTACCTTACCGCACGTAAACATTCGGGGGTGGGTAACAAACACTCGGTACTATTACGACAACCAAGGTATAACCGCAAGCAACAACGGAACCGAGCTTCACTTCCGCGCACCGATAGGCGTAGTTCAGCTTTGTCTGGAGGGGGATTATGATCAACTTTGTCGACAAAAGTCTGTGAGCCGTTATCGAAGGATGTCGATTTACATCGCAAACTCGAGCCCCAACAGCACAGATACCGAGGGAACGAATAGCGCAGTGGCCTTGGGTTGCCTAACCCTCGACTACACGATTGACGTCCTCAACTGTCCTACACCGTCCGGTATTACGCACCACGTTATTCCGCTCGTCAGACAAGACCTAGGCCGCACCAGCACTGATTACATGCTCGTCGTCGAGCCCGCAAACAAGCCCGATGGCAGCAAGACTTATCGACGAGTAGGAATGGGCTTTATTAAGCAGTTTCGGTCGCAGGTTGTCGAATGGAGCTGCTGGGAGAAAATCCTCTCTGGGATGGAGACGGAGGATATCGTCCTCGTTTGACACGGTACTACCTTGTTGCAACGATGAGCGGGGCATTTGGGATCACCTTTTCTTGTGTTTGTTGTCGATTTGCGTTGGTCTGGAAGGGGACGTCTGGTTAATGTTGGAGAACTCCATGTTGTCAATTTGTGCTGCTATGCTTTGCTTTCGCGTCGGTTGGACCTGCCAATTTTTCTTATTTTTTTTTTTTTTTTTTAACCTTTTTGTCGTTGATTTTCCGGGTGGGATCGGCTGCAGTTCGAGCATGGTGAAAAGGGAAGGAAACAAAAACAATGTTGCCGGGGAAACTCCCCTTTTCATCTTTACATGCTGCTTGATATCGTATTTGGGGCGTGCGTCGTCGCATAAAATATTCTCATTTCTCATTCAAAGAAAGACGAACGGGAACATCCGAAATCCGCGTGCCTCGGCCCACGACACATCCACTGATTGACGCTCCCGTTCGGCTCCCCGCATCCGGCGGCCTCCATGTCTGTCAGTGTCTTCGCCGGGATCCGAGACTGATCAGGGGGCATTTATCCAGCGGGGCATTTTCCAGAAGAGGATCAACTTGCGAATGAAGGTTTTGACTTTTGACAGCTTTGATAGCATGCATTAATTTGGAAATGGCCATGTAGCATTCGGTCATTCATTGGTGATAAATCGGGGTCTTAAGCTGCTGACCGGGGCCCCGGGCTTGCCGGCCAGATCTTAGCGGACTTGGCTGTGTCTTAGCAGCTCCACAAAGGATGGCGGTCTCCCCCTGTTAGTGGTCTGATAGTGCGCCCGAGGTGTCGTTGCTTTTTTTGTTCCTGCTTCCTGCCCCCAACCCGAAAGCCTCAATCCCACCTGACTACACCCTCCTTGTTCTTGTGCTTTCCCATCTGTACCGCCCGCACTCCCGTTCCCTCTTTTTCTTCTTCTTTTTTTCTCTTCTCTTTCCCTTTTTCATCGTCAAAGAGCTGTACTGCACGGACACGCCAAGACAGCTTTTATACGGTCGACACGAGAGCCTCAACTCACTCACTCCCTCACTCACATATCATTACCGCCAAAAATGTGGACAATCGTCGCCCGCTTTGTCGAGGCCGCTGCCTCCGTCTCCCACTACACCCGTGAGGAGCCCTGCGCGACCGGCATCCATCTGATCGTCGCCCGCGGCAGCACTGAGGCTCCAGGCCTCGGGCGGATCGGCGTTGTCGCCCGGAACGTCACCCTGCTCATTCCCGGATCGACCATCGAAGCCATCGACTATCCCGCCACCTTCGCCAACTACACCACCTCGGAGGAGAAGGGAGCCATTGGCTTTGAGAAGAGGCTCGTCGATTACCATGAGAAGTGCCCGGACACCAAGGTTGCCCTGCTGGGTTACTCCCAGGGCGCGCATGCTATGATGGACTCGCTTTGTGGTGGAATTCCCGGAGAGGGCTCGGATTACCAGGCTAGCAAGGGGTACTTGGAGGTGTTCAATGAGACTGGTATGTTTTTCTCTCCCACTTTTCATCCATCCCGTCATCTTTGAGATTGGACCCTGAGATTGGGCATGAACATGAAGCTGACGTGAGACAACAACAGTCGTTGCGGCCGTCGCCTACGGTGACCCAAGCCACACAGCCGGCGCTCCCTGGAACCTTGGCTCCAGCACAAAGACTGGCGTAAGTCTCCCTTGTTCAGTCACTTTACCCTGATTCGCTATTGACACCGATACCCAGATCTTCGCCCGCGAGAACATGACCTCCTGCCTGCCCCTCGCTTCGCACATCGCCTCTTGGTGCGACACGGGCGACATTTACTGCGATTCTGGCTCGGACCTCACCGTGCACGGCGGCTACTTTGGCAACTACACCATGGAGACTGTCAAATGGATCGTTGAGAAGTACAATGCTTCGATTGCTGCCGGCCAGAACGGCGGTTCCGACTCGGGTAACTCGACCTCCACTGTCCCTGCTCCCTCGTCAACTTCGACTGGTGTTGCTGTCCCAACTGCATCTGGATCGGCGGTTGTGAGTGCGACGCCCAGCGCCTCTGCTTCGGGCGCGCCTGCTCAGAATGCTGCGGTCAGTGTGAGGGGATCGGGCGTGATGGTTCTGGCTGGTGTTGTTGGTGCTGCCGGTATGGGTCTGGGTCTCTTCTAGAGCTGAGTGGGTGAGTTGAGGTTGGGAGGGTGAGTGAAGAGGAACAAAGTACGAAACGGATTGGATACGAGTAATGATTGGACACGGAGGGTATATGCCTTTAATTCTTATGAATTCTAGTTCATGAACAGACCTTTTACCTAGAACTAATGTTGATGGGAATCAAGTTTGGTTAGACAAAATACATAGCCTCCGTCCTTCGGGACCCTGCATCACAGCATCGTGCCGTGCAACTACGGTACTTGGGCCGCCATGCATCATGTTGTCCAACACCGAGTACCGTAAGAGCCTCCTCACCCATGCCGTTATCTCCGACCCAACCCGACCTTAAACTCAAGCGGCATCCACCAACTTCTTCACGAACGCTAACGCCTGCTGTCCATACTTGTTCACATACTGCTGATGCGAGTTCGCATCATTCCCATTGCAGCAATAAGGATCAGTCGAGTCGCAATAGCTCTGGATAATCGACGGGCTCGCAGGAGAGCACTGAAATCCGCTCGGGCGGGCCGCAAACTGTTACACAGCATCGATGTCAGCATTATCATTTCTATCCCCATCCTCCCCCCCTCAACTTCACTTACACCCTTCGCCCTACACGTCCCAACATTATACGGCAACCCCGCAACATTATGCGGATCCCCCATAAAAATCGCCGCCTTCACAGCCTTCAGCGCATTACCCGTCAACGTCGCCCCCGCCCCTCCGCACAGCGCATTATCCATGATCTGTCCGCCCTGACTATACCCGACCAACACGATCTTGGTATCCGGGCATCTCTGGTTCAAATTCGTCACGGCTTTCACCACGGCCGCAGTCCCCTGCGAGGCGCTGTTGTCGTAAGACACGCCCCCGCACGAGGACTGGCCGCCGCAGGCTGGGTACACGATGGCTTCCTTGGTGGAACCGGAGTAGGCGGAGGCGATGCTGTTGACGAGGCCGGCGGAGGTGCCGTAGCCTTGCGGGGCGGTGGTCTCGCGGGCGCCGAAGATGTGGACTTTGGGGCAGGATTGGCGAGAGGTGAGGGGGCCGCCGGCGGAGGCGAGGCCGGTGAGGAGGAGGGTGAGGGTTGGGAATTTCATGGTGACGGGAGTGATGGTCAAATGGTGTGAAATTGCGAGCTGTGGGGATGATGATGCAGTTATGATGGCGTAGGGAAGATGGGAAGGGGAGCTAATGGTGGTTTTATACTTGGAACTTGAATCATAACTTCAACTGCAAGCTGAGAAGAACATCCGGGTTGATGATGATCTGGAAATTAGAGGGGCAAGTCCATCTCCATCAAGGCTTTTCACGGCTGATATCGATTTCACGTGGCTTCAGGTTTCAGAGTTACATATCCCTCCGTCGCTCCGCGGAATCTTCATGGACATTGGGCGATCTCATTCACATCGGGCATATGGCCATCACGGAACGCCGGGACGGCAGGTAAGTGCCGCGATATAGATTGCTTTGTGGGGAAAACACTTGAGGCTAAATGCGCTTCCCCATGGGGTAGGGCGATCTTGACATTTATCCTAAAGATGGCATGATGTTCATTCCGCTCCCTCCCTTTTCTCCATCTTCTTGATTGCGGACTGTAATGGGTGATCATCCTTTTTTTAAACTTCACGTCTTCAGCATAAGCCGGTGTTGTTGGTGGTACAGGTTTATTCGCCACCCAGAAGCGCCATCTGCCTAGGTATGTACATGATAGAGGTGCCTATAGTGCACCCAGTATGGACTGGAAAAGAAGAAAACAGCTCGCTCTCTCTTCTTTTTTCTTTCTCACTCTTTTTTTCCTTTTTTCTTTTTTTTTTTTTTTTTTTTTTTTTTTTTTTGTTTGTGGACAGGAAGGGAACAGCTACCTGTAGCTACCTCAATCTGGGTAGATGGCAACTACTAGTCCTTTTTGCTCTTTTACTCCTTCCAAGACTTTCCTTCCTCGTATTTTCCTTTCCTTTCTCCCTTACTATTTCTCCCTCCCCCCTTTCCCCTTCTTCTTTCAAATCACCCACACCCAGAGGGTGCAGCCACTATGGTTCTTTTCTTCATCCCTTGCGACAAGTACATGAAAGGAGCCGGCACCTTTGCTTCCTCTTCGCACTTTAGGATTCTTGAGACAGGGGCATAGAAGTCCTCTTCGTCATCACTCCCTATGCTCGCCATTGAACCCAAAGCGACCTCTCCTGTATGTCGGAGTCGTGTTTGCATTCCAGCATAGTCTCGTTCTCGAAGGTGAGAGCTCGCGAACACAACCCGGAACCTCACGCCAATCCCTCCTCCCACTTTCTGCGTTCCCTCTCCTCAACCAACCTACTCTTCCATCTTCTCAACGGACTCTTCGGTCTTCTGAAGGTACTGTTATCTCTTATTGACGTACTCTTCCATATCCTCGATGCACGCTTCCATATCCTTAGCGCACACAATGTGCTCTTCCCTCTCGTGCTTCGCTGGCGGCTTTCTCCAAATCTGCAACTTAAACGCGTCTGGGCCATCGACCACTGAGAAAACCGCATTACCATTAACAAGCAACGACAGTTGCTTGATCACGTGGAGGCGGTGGAGGGCTTCTAGCGTGCGGGTATCCATTGAGGCAGTTGGGTCGCTCAAGATCCCGCAATTGAAAGTTCCCAATGCATTTTGCAAAATTTGAATATTTTGCCGGATTTTCCCTGTCGCCGGTGTTGGCACGTTGTTGACACTTGGATCCGCGATGGGATTCATGCTTGCGCTTGGGGTGTTAGTCGGGGCATTGCCGTTGCTTGCTGCACGAGGCACTGGAGTACGAAAGTACAGGTGTTAGCTATCTCCTCTTGATTTTCGTTCTCCTTTCTTGATTTACATCAACAGGTGTCAATGTGTCGTTGGGGACTGAGGCACTTACTCATTTTCGTCTTTTCTTCACCCGGCTGTTTGGGACGGATAGAAAGCTCCTGGACCCATGGTTTGTGGCTTGCTCCACCCTTTTTGTTTGGGTCTGACATCTTTCGTGGAAGGCCGCGGAGAGACATCTTTTGTGGACGGGGGTAGGGACCGCGAGACATCGAAGTGATTTGTGACCGAGCTTTGAAAGGCTTCTTATTCGAATTTATGAACTGGATGTTGAGGAAAATATATACCAGGAATGTTCTCGCAGTTTAGGAGAAGGTGTGGTGTGAACAGGAGGAAAAGACCGAGAGTGTGGATGAAGGGAGAAAGGACAGACTTTATTATGGGCCGGAAGACACTCTACTGCGTGGAAAATAAGGCCTGTTGGCGGACTTACCGCAAAGACTCGGCCGTTGATTTTCAGGTAACAGGGCCTAACTGACAGAATCTATGTATTAGGTGCCTTAGCGTTTGGGTTTTGGAAGAGATTCGAGCAGTCTGCAATGCTAGAGGTGCCTCAAGTGTACTGATTATGTCTGATTTCCCTGGAAGCTGAAAATCAACGGCCCGAGTCTTTGCGGTAGAGGGGTAGAATGTAGCATGCCCGTAGGGATGCCCGATGAAATCATGTGCATGCATCTAACACCGAGAACATGTCCGTATCAACATGCAGATATGAAACTTCGCCACGTCCGACAAATAGCTACCTTATGCAACTGCAGTTATACCGCATGGTCCGGATTCGTGTACAGGAATCTTGACTACCTGTACGTGCTACTACTTGTGCTGCAACTGAAAATGTGCGAGTTGGAGGTAGCCCGAAAGGTCCGAAGCTTCTAGTAACATCCACAGAGCAGAGCACAGCAAGTCACGGCCAACGCATTTTCTACCGCTATGAACAAGAAGGATAATGCGAGTCATTGCGAGTCTACAACTCATATCGCGAATATAATTCTACCTCTACATACCTCTAACGACGCATCCTCAACGAATACGATCTTTCGTCAGCGCTTCTCTTCTCCCTACTGCTTCAACTACTGCACGCGGAACATTCGCTCACTTGATCATATGCTATGGCTTCTTCTTCACTCCGAGACTCAAAAGCGAAGGGTACCTCATATCTCATTCAATCATGTGCCAAGAGCTTCTCCAAACAGCATCCT
The DNA here is from genome assembly GCA_009805345.1 of Neurospora sp. FGSC 26628. Lineage (NCBI taxonomy): Eukaryota > Fungi > Ascomycota > Sordariomycetes > Sordariales > Sordariaceae > Neurospora > Neurospora sp. FGSC 26628. The sequence continues at coordinate 4,617 of RAOO01000182.1, read as the reverse complement.
ATCACTGCGTGACTGCTGTCATACAAAAACCGAACACCTGACTCCAGAACCATGACCCCGAGCTCCTGCCTCTTAACTTCAGATATCAGACTTCAGCAGACGACAAATTCCAGCACCAAGCAAACCTAACACCGATGTAACAACCCTCGATCAACGCCTAACGCCTGCTGTCCCCGTTCTAAATAGACTATGATCTATCTCAGTATTCTTAAAACCTAATATAAAGGCCCTCTATTCATCTCCATTCTGCCGGCCCAGGCGAGATCCCAACTTGAAGCCCTCCAGGCAAGCCTGGATCAAGTCTGGTCTGCCGGCGTAGTTGAGAGGTCTCTGACCCTCCAAGTCAGCATTCCGTCTGTTGCCCATAACATCCCAAAGACTATCGTCTGCAAGAGCCTTCAGCGCAACCGCTTCGCGGGCGCTGTGCTCGTTTCCTTTGTTGGAGATGCCTTCGATTAGCCTACCGCCCACGAGAACATGGTAACGGCAGCCTTCCTGGTTGGTTGGAGCGAACAACCACTGAAGAGACAGACCACGCTCGCTGCACTTGAACGTGAGAATGTCCTGGTAGTCTAGAGACTCGGGTTGCTCTGGTCGTCTCTGAGTCCTGCAGGAGCTGCTGCTGCATTGTTCTCTTGTGCTGCCGCCACAGCATTGTCGGCTTCCGCAAGATTGGGCGGATGTTCGGAGATGTCGGCCAGGGGCATCTCCTCGTCTTCTTCGTCCTTGATGTTAGGACGGTATGCCTGTCCACGGTCAGTCGCATTGGCTTCCTCCTCCTGCCACCTTTCCAAAAGATAAGCTTCCCATGCCTCGTCTGGTTCGGTCAAGAGGCTCTCGCACTCAGCCCTCAACGGTTCTGTTGGGCAGGCAAGTCCAGCATCCTTGCGCTCCTTGCAGAACCAGTTCCACAACAAGGTTGCCGTCTCCCAGGCAACAGTGCCGTCTGTGAGGGCACCGGGACAGTCGAGTCCTTCCTCCACAAAATGGCGACGGAAGACTTCCCGCTTTGCGTTTTGGAACGCGTCCGACAAGGCCGATCTATCGCGGAGATTGGGCGCGACAGCCCAGATGTCTTCCAGGATGGCGACCTTGAGGGCGAGCTTGATGCGCTGCTTCGCCTGGTTGTAGGTCTTCATCCTATCACCATCCTATCCTATCTTGTCTTGTTCACCCTGATACCCCCTTTTGCCCAGGTTTTGGTGGACAGTTGGGGCACTGCTCCTAATTTTGTACGCTAGATTCACCGGTGTGGCACGTCTCATGCCCTACGGGAGGCGGAAGTAGACGTTAAAAATAACAACAACAACAACAACAACAACAACAACAACAACCCCCTTTTGCCCATCAACATTGTCCCGTCACTGTATGTAGAGAGGCATGCGCTCCTTGTGCTTGTACTTGTGCTTGTGCTTGTTCCTCGGTCGGTTTGGTTGACTTTTTTTCTTTCTTTTTCTTTTTTTCTTGGACGGACATTGTGAGAGGAGGCGAGGTGGGGTGGGAAAAAAGCTGTAGCCAGCAGAAAACCTGGTTAGCTGCTTGAAATGATTCTTGATGGTGGCGGTTTATATATGAGAATGAGAAAAGAAGGGAGCTCCATACTTGGAAAGGAGTTGAAGAAGGAGCGAAGTCCTGAAAGAAAAGATCAGGTATCTCGAAGGAAGATGGATGATTTTCAGGTTGGGTTCTTTCGACGCGACGCGAGAAGGTTGAAAGTTGTGTGTGGGATGGCAAAGGCAACGGACAGACAGGGCGGAGGGGAAGAAACGTCACTGGATAGATCAGGCAGAAGGGCAGATGTTTTTGGCGGCATCGACGATGATGGGATGAAAGTCTTTGGCCAAAAGCAAGAGGGACTATCGGCGTAGAAGGAAGGTACGACGAAAGCATGTCACTACCTCTATTGCTCGTCTGGCTGAATGTGACCCCCGCGTCTTACATGGATCTGCGCTTCGGACCTTTTCTGCCAAGCTTCAAGGACTTTGCGAGCGGCTTGGAAGTACAACCGGTTTGTCATGTCGAACAGGTCGGGATTGAGTTGGTAAACGAAGGAGATTTGCCGCCAGGCGCGATCGATTAGGTCGGTCTTGGCGTTTGCTGTCCTCATGTTCTCATCACTGGCCCCCAAAAGGCTTAAGGACGCGGAGGAAGCTTCTGTCGCTTTCTGGCTCGCTCCTCCTCAGAATCAGAATCAGAGCTTCTTCGCTTTCTTCGCCGTCGTTCTTGAGTGCCTTGGTCACTTTGACCGCAGCTGCGTGCCTGTCCGTATCGTAGTGTCGTGTCAAGTCCGACAATATTTGGGAGGGCTCTTTGCACTCCTTGCAAAGGTAGCAGTTTCTGCGCTCGGCTCTGGCCAGAGCAGCGTCGCCTTCCTATGAGGCGCGGTCGCACCGCTTGAGTGCCATCGTTATGGTAGTCTAGCTCATCAGTGTCTCATACAAGCAACGCTCCATGTCCTTTGCCACCAGAATCAAGGACTCAAAGCGCAACGTCGACTTCCTGTGTCTACCATTGCCTCTTCCTCTTCCATGTTTGTTGATTGGTTCATCCTTAAGAGCCCTGCACAGGGCATGGCCCAGATTTCTCGAGTCGTGTATATGGGCAACGATGACGACACGGATTCGGATACTTTGGTGCAGGACTCTCCAACTCAAAATTGGCAGTCCTAGTAGTCCTGTCATTACTGCAATCGCAACCTTGGCAGGATGATCTGGAACGTGAAGATGCAATGAAGATGCAACAGTCGTGCCCCTTTGCTCTTTGGTACCTGATCGATGTAGATCTAGGGATCGTGATCGGGGTCCAACCGTCCATCGTGGTTATCTCTTAGCGTGGCTTCTGGTTTCGGATGAAATGTGAGATCAGACTGAAGACTACAAGAAGATTTAAGATGGTCTATTGGGGACAGATTTAATGCTAGGGGGATATAAATGAGGAACCCTAGGGATACCCACCCCTTTCCTACCGGCACCTAGGAAATTCCAGGAATCTACAAAATAGTGGGTCTAATAGCTGGAAGATACCTGTGACGAACGGCAGTCTGATCTGCCTAAGTGAGATAGCTGAAGGTAATAACTATCAGAGTTGTTCGGTGAAGCCAAAAGGTTCACAACAAGTATGCTTGCGTAATACTGGTCTCAGTGATAATGATCAATTGACTACTGTCGAACTATCTGACAATCTGAGTTCTCCAGTCGTCCCTTTATACTGCAGGCTCTAGATGCCTTTTCGTAGTGTGGTGAGCCCAGCTCACCACCATGGTCGTGGCTCACTCCTGTTGTCGTGAGCCTNTGATAATGATCAATTGACTACTGTCGAACTATCTGACAATCTGAGTTCTCCAGTCGTCCCTTTATACTGCAGGCTCTAGATGCCTTTTCGTAGTGTGGTGAGCCCAGCTCACCACCATGGTCGTGGCTCACTCCTGTTGTCGTGAGCCTGGCTCACCTTCGCGAGCTTGGCTCACTTTGTCGAGCGTAAGCCCGGCTCACCTTCGTAAGCCTGGCTCACTCGTGCTGACCGTGAGCCTGCCTGGCTTCGTGAGCCTACCCTGGTCTATAGTCGTACAGCCTAGCCTCTTTTGGTAGCTTGTGTTCCCGGGGCCCTGGTTGTCCCGCGAACTCGCTTAAGTTCGTGACACGATGCCTCCTCTCCTTAGCCGTTGTCCTCGACGGCTTGTTGGGCTATCTTGGGCCTCTATCTACTCTTATTCTCCAGTACTGCCTTCCTGGCTTAGATACAGTAAGTTATCCTTTCCTCATCGTCCCTCGTCATGTCATCCTCCCGCGTTCAGAAGCTCTTGAACCACCGGGACAAAGAAGGCGAGAGAGAGGATGATGTTGTATTGAACAAGGAAACAAGGCTACGAACGATCGCGGGGAAAAGCTAGCTAAGCGTGGTGCTGGGAAGAAGTGGGCCCAGCCCGGCAGGCACGGCTGGAGACCGTCCTTGCTCATACTGCGCCGAACGCAACCTTCCTTGTAAGAAGCTTTCCGACGACGCGAAGTGCAGCAAATGTGTCCGCCGCGCGCGTCCTTGTGAGGATTTCGACACCGATGCTGAGCGTAGGTTCTTCCTTGGTGGTGCGTACGCACTTCCTGACCTGGCAATAGTAGCCCGTGTGTCCGCGGCGTACGATCGTGTACGGCAAACGAAAACCACGCTCTTACAGAGCATCGAGGAGCGTTTGAAGCAACTTGATGCCCAGCAGAAGGATTTGAAAATACAAGTGGCGCAACTGTCGGACCTGGAGCGACAGCAACAGGATTTGGCTTCGCAGGGTCGAGAACTGTCTTTGCGCAGTATGGCCGAGTTGGAGGTTTTGGAAGAGGAGGAACGGGCGGCGGGGCAGGAGCCGGAGTCGTTGGTCGAGGAGCAGCCGGTAGAGGCATCTACTTCCTTCCTGCCTGTGGATTGGTCGGCCTTGGACGCCGCGACTTTCCCTGCCTCCTGGTTAGGTAGTCCTCCACCCCTGGCCGATCCGGGTTCCTCCGGTGGAATTCCTCCAACTTCTCAGGGCAACTCAAATTCTTGACGGGTTCCCACGTGTTGTCCTCGGGACCGAATCCTTCCCATTTGATGAGGTATTCCAATTCTCCTTTTTCCACTCTTGAATCC
>RAOO01000181.1:0-29767 GCA_009805345.1 Neurospora sp. FGSC 26628 | reverse complement strand
CCAGAGGGCGTGGGCGTAGACATTTCGTCGTTGCGGTTGTTGATATCGACCGTGAAAACGGCGATTTTGGTGGTGTTAGGAGTTTTGCGGGCAACCTAGCATTAGTACTAACACTTGGCGCCAAGAATTTTCGTTGCAGGAGGAAGATGGAGAAATCGATGGAAGGATGGCGAGAGCTCAATAATGACTTACCATGATCAAACGAAGAGAAAGGTCGCCGATGTTGAACTGGCCATGGAAAGTGACTAAGCGCTGGAGATGCTGGCTTCCGCGAGATCGGATTTGAAAGCGTCATACAGGGCCTTGAAGTGGGTGGTGATATCAGGGACCAATGCATAAAATTTGATTACCTGCTCGTTGACTCTGGATTTGACGTATATCTCACTAGCATGATCGAGAATGGAAAAGAAAGCCATCGTTTTCTCGTCGTCGCAACGGTCAATCTTGTCGAGGATGGACACATAGTCGGCGATCCTTGCCTTGGGAATGGATCGATTCAAAGCCGTGTCCTTGTCTCTCAAAGCCGCCTCAAGATGCTTCACTGAATCTTCCTGAGCCTGCAGTTTGGCCTTGGCTGCATTCTCATTCTCTCTGGCAGCGCTGAGAAGCTTGTTGGTATCCTCCTGGATGGTCTGGTTGTCAATCTCCAGCTCGGCAATCCTATCCTCCGCCTCGCGCAACTTCTCCTTGGTCTGCTCGAGTTCCGAACTCAAACTCTGGACCTTGTAGGCGTCTTCAATCAATTTGGCAATGAAGTCACCCAGGTACGGCAACGCGGTTGAGGTGACGGCAGGGTGAGCCGGCACAGCTGGAGCAGGAACATGTTCCATTTGAGTGCTGTTGCTGTTTGGCGTGTCGTCAATCGCAGGATCGTTGGAGGCCATTGCGATGTGGATCTACCGAGGGAGAATCGTGCCGGTTGAGAGTATCCTGCGTCAGTAGAGGTATCTTTGTTTTGCAACGCAAAACTAATTTGCCTCTGCCGAGAACTTCTTTAACTTACTTGGACATTCAAAACTGAGTATTAGCTGAGAATGGCAATGATAGAGCTTGGAAATTGTCAGGAGTGCCTGATCTGGCGGCTCAAAAGGAGGGGTACTGGAAAAGAGCGCGAGTGGTGCAAGCCAAATTCGTGTCAAGGAGCAAGGACCGTATCTAAAAGAAATTTCCCACGTCCCGCGCTGCCAGGCAAGCGCGGATGAACAATGGGCAGACTAACTCTACTTTCAAGCCCCAGAATCCTGTTCCTCTCCTCCGCGACGTCCTTCTCGTGTTTCTATAAAAATTACGCATGGCGTCTCGAAATTACAGTAATAATACAACCGCCATATCACTTGAGCTACATGGCCCGAATGAGGCTTTCAAACTCCCCAAAAACTTGTCATCCTGGCAGGACACCGAGGCCGAGCCTTATCGCGGTATCTTCATGCCTCTAACAACAGACCTCCTCTCCCAAGGACAAAGGCCAGACTATACCATGACTGATTACTGCCCGAGCCCTCCATCCTCCAAGATCTCGTCAAAGAGGTCCTTCAGGCTACGAACATCGCCACCAAGGGTGCATTGGGACTTGTCCAATATAAACAGGGGAAGTTGCCCTGGCTTGTAGCCATCACCACTGCCCGCCCGTCCGGTGCGCCCTCTCTCAATCTCCTCAAGGGCCTGATGTACAAGTCTGTGATGCTCATCCACTGCCCATTCTATATCCCCGAAGACCGCACGGTAGATACCAATCTTGTCCTCGTCCTCACGTGCATTCTTGACCTCGTCCTCGCGCTCCTCGAAGGCCTTCCTGAGAGCCTCTGCCTCGCGCTCAGGTGTACGCTGTCCGTTTCCAGACTTCTTGACAATCTCGGGCATGGTCTTATAGTCCGTCGGGAGAACGATGACTTGGTAGGTCCTCAAACGTTTCTCAAGGGCAGCAATCTTCTGCTCCGCTTCATGCAGCTGCTCCTTGGTCTCCTGAAGCTCATCCATCAACTCGTCGTTCTCGAGCTCAAGCTCAAGTTCGTGTTCGTACTCGTCGTCAGACCCAACGGGTGTCGAACCGGCGTCGAAAATGGGTAGAGAAGGCGTGGTAGTTAGGTTCCACATGAAAGGCAGAGTGCCGCGTCGTGTCGGGGGCCGCTCGTCTTGAGGTTGGTCCGTTGCCTTGCGTTTGGCGGGGACTTGATCATCTTGGGTCTGGGAGGCCGGGGCCTGGTAGGGCTGCTTGGGCTGCTCGCAGTGCTCGGGCTGCTCGGGCTTTTTGGCTTTGGGGGATTGTGCGAACATTGTGAGATGATTCACGGTCTCGCAGTTGGTGTTGATTGCTGACCGTTGGCTGGGAGGATTCAGTGCTGAGAATTGTCGGAGTGTAGGAGAAATTAGGCTAGGGCTTGGGTTTTTGTGGGTGTGCTGGTCTTGAATGTGTGGAGGAAGAGGGAAGGCACGACCGCATAAGTGATCATCCCTCACACTCGTTCCTTCCATTCTAGATGAAAGATGTCCACTCAAGGAGCAGAACCATCAACCACCTGTAACGGAAGGTGCACATGGAGCTCTTTATCGGTGACATGTTTTAGCTCAGTTGATGAAGGGGTGTACCGCTCATCGCATATTCACCACCACTTTCCTAGTCTCTCGCGATCACCTCCTCCGTATGGTTTGACATTTCTGGCTTCAAGCAATTGTTTTTTGGTGTGTTCAAGCTCCTTGGCCCTGGATCTGTCGCGATCGAGCAACAGCTGAAGCGATCCTTCCAAGTCATAAATACCGTTGATGCATATGAGTGACGTGCCGGCATTCTTGAACGACGCCCTGAAAATCGTCTCGATACGGGCAATCTTGTTTTCTGCGTTCTCCAACTTTTCGGTCTTGCGCTTGTGCTCCGCCAAAGCCCACCTGAGATCTTCGTTAATTTGCAGTAGTTCACTCATGCAAGACACGTCCTCCTCTAGCACGTCCAGACGCTGCTGAAGGTCAAGGTTCTTGCTCACAGCCTTATCTCGATGCTGTCCAGCCAAGTCTAGGGACCTTCTCAGCCCCGCAACCTCCAATTTCAGAGCAGTTATGATTGAGTTGATGTGCTCTTCCTCGTCCTCTTCCTCCACTGCTCTTCCATATTCTTGCCTCAGCCTCCAGATGGTCTCTTTTTCTTGGTGGAGCGCCTCATCTTGGACAGTTATTGTCCTCTTTCTTTCCTCCTCAAGGGCGGCCTTGAGCTCCTGAATCACAGCCTCCTTGGTCTGATCAGCAGCCTCAAGTTTCCGGAGTTCCATCCTTGTAAAGGCGAGTTCCAAGGTCATGCTCTGGGGCTTATGTGTGTCCTCCGTTGCCTGGACAAGCATGGCTGCGCAGGATGCGGCCTCGGAGTTGCTCGTGGGATTAGGGCCATGCTGATCGAAGTCGAACGTGTTGGAGGGATTGGAGTCCGAGTCAGTCGTCCATTGTGGCGGTGGATGTTGGGCGGCGTTAAAGTGGATATCGAGCAGGTGGTATCAACACTGTTCGTGTAGTGGAAAAGTCGTGAATGGTAGGATGACAGGATGTGTTTCGTCGATATCCAGAAGAGATGGAAAATGCTGTTGAATAGCAAGTGTTGGAGACATGGTGGTGGAAAGGCCACTATTTATATGCCATCTTGAAAAATTGTCATCTGGTGTACCTGTTAGTTATGCATTGCAGGATTCCAGGTTGCATATTTCGACATGCCCGGTCGACGACTCCATTCACCAGGCTTGGTCCCGCATGCCTCCCACTACTTTTTCACCGACCAACGCCGACCCGCGCCTCAATTCAACTGCATTTGCACCACCATCTTTGCTCGCCGTCGGAGGCCCGGCAATCAGGGCGGACAACGCAACGCATCGCAACCCACCATCACATCCGATCGAGCCTACGAATCAAAATGGCAGCCCCCATCGATGCGGCTGAAGTCTCCCAGGGACCCCTGACCTCCATCAGCCTCCTCACCGACGGCTACGTCAACTACGTCGGCATTAACATCGCCGTAACCCCCGAGATCAAGTCCAGCATGGCCGCTCGCCTGCTCCGCTACGAAGCGCCTCGACCACACTCCACGAACCCGTTGCCCACCATCCCAGCCGGTCGCTCTCGCTACATAATCCCGCCTCCTTCTCGCCGTCGCTCCAGTCGCTTTCTCCTCAAAGACAACGAATGCCTCTCCCCATCCACTACCACTGGAACCGCCGCCGAGGAACCTGTGGTCTGGCTCCCCGCGCAGCAAATCTGGGTCAAGAACCGGCAGGGCAACGTCGTACCCCCGTCAAACAAGCTGCTCAACGGCCCCCAGAGCTTTGTCAGTCTGTTGGGCCGCGATGGAACCTATGCGGCTGTTTGCCATGTCTCGCAGGTTAAGAAGGTGATTGCGTACATTGCCGATGTCAACTCGGCCAAGTCGGAGCGGTTGTGCATTACTACCGGTGGAGTGGACTTTCCCGAGGACGAGAGACGGTGGATGTATGTGGTGTCATGCCACTCTTGTGTCGGTGGGGCTCCGGCAGATTGGGAGGGCTTTGAGGGTAGCGGTTTGGAGAAGAAGGTCGAGGGAGAGGGACAGGGTTGAAGACAAGGACGGCCGCTTCGGTGATCGTGCCTGAGGATCTGGGTATTGTTTCTCTTTCCTTCTTGATTTTGTGTCTCACGCTAACAACTGATGTTTAGAAGGACAAGACCGGCAAAACTCACGAGTTACGACACGAAATGGCCGCTACGTCCTCCTGGATCTGTCCCCATAGTCTCGACGAAGTAACACAACAGGAGCGTATAACCCAAAGCCCGCTGTCGACTTCAGCAACCGTCAGCAGTAGCATCCAAACAATCTCGGTGGCTCATTAGCACTTCAGGCGTTCAAGCGGACTTTTGGTCCGTTTCATAGGCATGCAAGTGTAGCAGTCTTACAATGATTGCCAATTACTTCAATTAGTCGCGCCTTCGAAGGTACCAAAATCTCTGGATCACGACTTCGAAGCACCTGGTGCATGGAACTGGAATACTGGTGTTGGGATCGATCAATATACGCGCCTCTCTTGCAACCCCTTGTACCTATGATATGTATGCCAGGTTTCCACTGTGGAAGCCCACGGTCTCCTTCTTCTGTGCTCTTCGGAGTAGTCCCTTCCTCTCCTGACACCTTTGAGATTACCTCTAGACTCAATTCCACAGATGAACCACATTCGGACGGCACAGTATGTCTTGCGTAGTCTATTAAACACTCAATACAGTGCACCTGAAGATGTTGAAGATGTTTTGTCATGGTCACAATGATTTTTGCAGTTTTTCGCGCATGTTACAAACCAACAAGTTCGGCAAACGAGTGTTTGCAGTAATAGCTGCTTCCTGTACCATGCTGAGCTGTTAGCGCACGCCCGCTAAGACCACCAAAGCCAGGCGGTAGCACTATCGCTTATACATCCTTGGCTTCCCGCGTGTGGATCCCATGCCAGCCTGTTAGTGCTAACCCACTGAAGCGCCCAGTTCCAGGCGATACACTATCGCGTAACCACTTACAAACATTCAACTTCCTTCTTTTCCTTCATCTACCTCCTGCTGTGCCTTCTAAACGAGGGGTTCACAGTCCACACTCTGATGCGTTGTTGGCACCATGATGCCCTGACCCGAAGCATATTGCCTTTTACATTGTTTGTGACATGACTTTTCGTCTATTTTATGTTTCTTAGGGTCTTTATAGGTTGGATCTTCAGAGATAATATCCTGCAAGGGTGAGAAGACATTCACAGTAACACAATCAAGCGTGATGCAGTTCTGGGCATTGACACATGTTTGCTGCGATGCCCTGACTGGCCTATAATAATAGCACTAGTACAAGGTTGCTACAGTGAACTATGCACTTGTAGCAGAGCGGAGCGGAAGCGGTAGGAAGTACGACAGCAGTGCTGAAGGAAGCAGCATAGTTGCAAATACAATAGAGGAGTAATGTTGTAAAAGAGGTCTTAGAGAGGACTCTGCTCTCAAGACAGAAGGTTACAGTGAACTCTGCACTGTGAGAAAAGACTATATTGTATTGCTTGACTTGTGCTTGCTTAAGGAGTGACTAACTGAAGGAGAGGAGAGGTCTCTATATACATGGACACTAAGCATCTAGAAGCTTCTGTTGAATCCTGTGATGACAAATCAATCTGGAAGAAATGCTAACTAAGCTATAAGACTCTAGAATACAGTGGCAGAACCTCTTGTATTCTAGTACATTCTGTATTTTTATTTGGGTTTGCACGCTTGTATCTAGTTCTCTTCCTTTTTTCTTCTCCCCATCTGAAATCTTCTGTCATAGATGGAATCTTAGCTTTGCCTTCGACTCTCCCATACTGTGCCCTTGCATTATTTCAGATCAACCCAACAACCACCTGGGAAGGTTAAATCCCACCCGAAACCAGAAAGATTTGTCGCAAAAACTCAAGGCATCGAGTATCTACGACAACACGATAGCACCCCGCCTGACACGTAACAGCGCCGGTAGCCGTGAGGGCACCGAGCAGACCGAAAACCACGACAATCGTCACGAGAAAGTTTCTGACGACGATCAAGACGAGGCCTTCTTCGATAAAGAGGGCGGAGATGGCGACGGAAAAGGAGGCTCTGGCTCTCCCGATCCCGACCCTGAGCAAGAGGAGGATACGGCGGAGAAGCCGAAGCTAGGTAGGTACGTGTTACGGGTAAGGCTGAAATAACAGCGGTGAGCCTTGTTCGTTAAACGGGGGCAGGGAGCAGGTGAGGAGACGGATTGCAAGGGAATCCGATGATAAGTCATATCCAAATCGCTATTTACATGAGAGACTGGCCACATTGACAACCAAAAGCATGGGCACGATACATATACTACCCTCCGCTGAAATATCCACATTCACAACGCCCACCGGCGTTTGGCATTCCTCCCGTCGGTTATCCACCTTAAGCATCCAGCGGCTTTTGCGCCCTCACCATGTGCCACTTAACGTTAGAATGGATCTTGCGTTCCCTGAACTCTCGGCGAACAGCAGCGGCGTAGTTCGCGATTTCCTTCGGGGTCCACCCCAGGTAGTTGGGCGCTAAATAGACCATGAAGCCCTCAATGTCATGTGTCAGCGCCACAGACTGGTAGAGACCCAGTTGCTTCATCTTCTCGTCATCAGACCAGGGCGAGAGGGGAACCTAGATCTCGGGTCAGCTTCAGCTCGTCCTAAGAGCTCACGAGCAAGGAAATACTGACATAGTAATCCTCGGACGTAATGTTGGTAAACCCAGCGTTCTCCATTCCCTTTTCCATCATGTCTGAAGAAGCCAAGTTGTACTCGATCCCGGTCTTCCGCCCAACCTCTTTCCAAATTTTACCCCACTGGGCCATGGCGGAATCATCAGGCATCGTTCCATCAAAGCATGACCATGAAGCATCGGTGTCAAGTTGTTCAATCCAAGCACCGGGCCTCGCACACCTATACGCCTCCTTATACAGGGCATCCCAATCCTTAATGATGCCGGTCATAAAGCGAAGATGAATAAAGTCGAAGTAATTCTCTTCATGGGTCCACTCCTTAGTTGCGTCATCGATCAAGAAGCGGGCGTTTGGAGGTACCCAGCTAGGTTGAATAGGGGAAATGTCGGTGCCAATTACGTTGCAATTGGGATGCTCGTCCGCAAAGTCACTATTATATGAAAAAATAAGATGTTAGCACTCGAAGATCGACCCAGGAATCTGACAGGTCAGTCTTACATAGCCCAGACTCCTACACGTAAAGATGGTCAGTAAAGTTCTTTAGTAAAGGGGAGAGATGGCGGTCCAGGTTGATCAGCTTACCAGTGCCGGTACCGATGTCAATAGCGTTCTCGATCTCCTTCTCATTGAGCGGGGACGTATACAGCTTTCCATCGAACAACCTAACCAGGGCCTCGTGGAAGATATCCAACATCTCACTTGCCTTAGCATCATTAGGGCCCCTGAGTGGTGCACATGGACGAGTAGTTAGTTCAGCTCCACAATATTAACGGGTACAACACTCGTCTTGCTAATGCTTTCCAGTTTAGACGTACCAATACTCCGTGTCAGTCACAGAATCGCTATGGTAGGTTCGTCCCAGGATATTACGGTATTGCAAGATGCTGGAAGCGATCGAGGCGGTCGAACTGTCGGCGTCACTTCCCAGGGTCGAGTCATTGTCCTCATCCACCTCCTATACGTGTACGAGACTTTTTGTTAGCATCCGCCATTCTTAAGATGATAGATGGAAACGATGTGATGTCTCATTCGTTGACAATCAATCTAGCTCACTCGCTAAGAGAAGAGGAGAAGAGAGTCGTCTGACGAAGTGAGGGAAACCTGTTCTTATGTAGGGCAATGGGCATGCGTCCGTCAGACGCAAATGCTGCCACTGCCTAACACGTAGNCTGGAGACGTGGGACCGGGTGTGGGCGACTTCTCTTTTCCCTTTGGCGACTTTGCCTCGGGTGCTGGTGACTGTGCCTTTTTGAGAGGGGAACTCATCGTCGCGGATGGATATCGAAAGGGTTGAAAGATTGGCCTGTGAACTGCAGAGGTGGGCCAAAGTCGATGCTTGGTGTTTTGGGGTGCCAGCGGCCCAGTATTTAAGATTTTTCGTCACCTAGTTATCYCTCCTCGAAAAAGAGTCTTCCGAGGCTGCCATTRCATAGAGCGGTCAAGAGTAAAGGTAACCTCCTTCCTTTTTGAACTGTGTTCTTGGGTCACATTAGTGCTTGTTTGCTGGAGACCTTTCGGTACCTCTTGGACTAACAGCAAGCACGCAGCCATGCGGTTACAGCCAAAAGTCAGTGGTAGTTGTCAAGTAGTTTCATGTACCGTGACTGTGGGCTTTTGCTGAATCAAGGATTCCATTGGTTGCCCTCCATACCAGTTACCGAGGTGGTGGAAAAACACAGTGAATGGGCGAGTTGGCAAACGTTGCAATACACACCAGATCAGGCGTGAATAAGAAAAGATGCTGCAAGTAGCACGGCCGCGACCACGTAGCACGTCTAGAATCCAAAACAGCAAAACATTATCATTATCTTATCAGCGATCATGGCACCGAAAAAACAGAACACGACCGCCTTGAGTGAGATAAGAAGCGCAAAACCAAAACACGGAGACAGTACAAAACGAGAGTGGGGGGGAACACAAGGGGAGAAAAGGAAGAAAAAAAGAAGAAGAACACAAACTGATAAGGGAATGAAGCCATGAACGTGATAATTGTGATATGCCTCTTTTCTCCCGTGCTTTGAACCTTCCCAGCTCGCCCGCTTGATATCTGAGTAATAATTCCAGCAATGCTGGAGATGATGCGACGCTGAAGATGCTGGGTAGAGGTATGTATTGAGACTTGAGGTTTCCACTCTTGCGTTCTGAGACGCCCGTAACATATGAGTTGTCTGGATTCCGGTTGACGACGTGCTGGTTTTGTGACTAGGAGAAGCGTTAGTTCATTCGAAGGTCAGTTGGGATTGTGCACCTAGATGGACTTGACATCTGAATGGGTAATATATATGCCGTTATTCCTACGTACCTTTGATGAAGTGTGCTTATATTAGTTTGATGGTGCATGGCTTGCAATCAGATAGTATGTCCTCGAACCGCTCGTCTATGCTTCCAGCTCCCACTCGAGTATAGCCATCGTCGGGGTTCACTCCCTGTCTGAGAACAAGATCGACAAAATCTCTATATTTTTCAATCAGTAGAAAATAGAGTTTACACTGACTACCTCTAGAGGTAAGTAAGTGAGAAATGCCCGGTACATCGAGGCGGACGCTCCCGACTGAAACGCCATCCCTCATCAGGCTTCGATCATCTGGGAAGGCATATGAGGGTGGAATCTGATCGCCAACATCAACGCCCAAGAATAAGGTCGCCATTAACGACAAGAAGCCTGTCGATAAGCGCAAGCCCATCGATCCGTCATCAAGGAGAACGCGCGCGCCGCAGTCCGTTTCAACGAAGATCGCTACAATGCCCTCTGTCCGGATGAGGAACGTTCCCGCGGCAAGTCCACTCTCCTTCGCAAGAAGTCTCTGTACCACATGCATCACCAGCTCAAATCCCCCGACGAGGCGTTGGCCGATGCTGTAGCCAAGAACACTGATGACGAAGACCCAGAGTTGTCCTTCGAACTGTTCACGGAGTACATCACCCAGATCGTGGAGGACCCAAAGACCTTCGACGTCCGCTTGGCCCGGAAGGATCTTATCCTCGATTTAAAGCAAAAGATGGAAGAATTCGCGGAATTATTCATTCGCAACTCTATTCCCTGCGTCCCCTTCCAGTCTCTTTTACCCTCATCAAATATCCCCGTCTCCGACTATTTGAACGAAGAGAAATTTACCGAGTTGTACAACAGGGACCCCCAGGCCATGTTCCAGGAGTTCAAGTTGCTATCAATTATAAGCATGGCTCGCGCCGAGCAGGTGTCTGAATTGCACCGTCTTGTCTCCTTCCTCAACGATAAGCTAAAAACCGTTCACGATTGGGTCCTTGCTCTGGCCGACGAGTACGGCCAGGAAAAGCCCGGCCCCGACACCGACCCCGCGATGGTCCAACAGCTGAAGGACTCTCTTATCGAGAAGGACGATATTATTGAGGGCCTGAAAGATCTCATTGCTGACCTGAGTATCGGCAAAGGGGTGACCAGGAACGAGAATAAGAGAAAGGCCAAGGAAACGGTGCTCCCCAGCGTTGAGCAGGACGCTGGCGAGGCTCCCCTTTGGGGTTCTACCCGCTTCTCGACCCTACCTGTGACGGCTGGGACTATCAAGGGTCTAGTTCAGGGTATAAAACCCAGTCCTCCCTACCGAGCCTTCCCTTTTGGAAGTTTCCTTCCTTCTTCAACTTATTGTCTTCAGTCCAAGTTAGCCATTAGGGTAGTACAGTCTTTGCACATCGTACCCATCCCTGGTTACGCCGTGACAGTGACGTCTCTTATGCTCCTCGATTTGAAGGGCGCATTCGATAGAGTCAACTATAGGTGGCTACTATACACCTTGTGGGAAATGCAGCTCCCACTCCCACGATAGCTTCTCTAGTGGGTAGATAGTTTCTAATGCGAGACCATTGCATCACATGTATGATTAGATCAATTGATTGAGTCGATAAGATAAGGAATTCTCATAAAGGGATTCCTTTATGGGCCAGCCTTCGGCTCGGCCTTTCTCCCTCTGACATCATCTTCTTTTTAATAATACTGTTGCACATGCATACTGGTATTTTCGAGAACCCTTGTTACTCTATCAGTTTCGTTACCGAAAGAAAAGGCTCCCTTTTCTTCGACGACGAAACCTCCCCACCTTATAATATCGCAGTAGGAGTACCTTAGGGCTCCCCCCTCTCACCAATCCTTTTCATTCTCTTTATTACCCTATTGTACCACAAGCTGGCTACTATTCGGAATACGATCACAGTTGGCTTCGCGGACGACACTAATATAGTCGCGGTCGCTAAAACAACGGAAGAAAATTGCAGGACTCTCCAAGCGGCGTGGGATATTTGCTCCGGGTGGGCAACGGAGAGAGGTATAGAGTTCGAAGCGAGCAAAACGGAGCTCATACATTTTACGCGGACGAGAGAACCGAGGACGGAAACTCTCCAAATCGGCGGAGTAGTGCTTAAACCGACGGAATCGACGAGATTCCTAGGGGTTTGGTTGGATTGGAAACTTAATTACCGAGCACACGCGGAAGCTATGAAGAAAAAGATAGCCATGCAAACAAATGCGTTAACGCGGCTAGCGGCGAAAACTTAGGGTTGCTCTTTTACGCAAGCAAGAGAGATTTATACTAAGTATATTCGGAGTGCAATCGCATATAGAGCCTCAGCCTTCTACTAACCGACCGAAGTCTACGGGAAATTGCGGGGGATAGTAATTGGGCTGGCCAAATACCAAACTAAATGCTTGAGAGTTGTCGCCGGGGCGTATAAAACTACGCCGGTAAGAAATCTAGAGACGGAAACCTTTTGTCCGCCGCTCGACCTCTATCTCAATAAAAGGGTAAGGGCTTTCGAGGAAAGATTCGCCCGTACGGACCAAGCTAGGTTCGTCCGAGGGACCGCGGCCTAGGTAGCCAGCCGCATTCGGACAAGAGCAAGAGGTCGACTACCCGTTGACCGACCCGAGAGCGGTGCCGCCAAAGCTAGGTGGGCGGAGGAATGGGCGCCGACGGAGAAACTTATCGCACTGGCAGCAGGGCCGCCATCGGAAACGGGAACGCCCCTGCCCCCGTCGCAGATACCGGAACTAACCGCCATCGACCGGGAGGAGTGGTTGGAGGATGCAACGAGAAGAGAATGGGTGTCGCGCTATAACCACCAGGTAGCGGCGGCGGCAGCCAAATCAGGTCGGCGGTACAAATTCACTATTGCTGACCTTAACGCGAGGTTCAGCGACGCTGCCATTCGACGGTACACTATTGGACAGAAGAAAAAGAAGAAACGCCATCAATCGGAAGTCGACGACGAACCGTACCCATTAACGAAGGCCCAAAGTTCTCTCCTCACCCAAGCTAGGACAGGAATTATCGGACTCCGGTCCTTCCTCTTCCGGAGGAAGGTACCGGACGTCATAACACCGTTCTGCTCGTGCGGGGCCGGGGAGGAAACGTTCGAGCACCTCGTTTTCGGATGTCTACGGACGGAGGGACAATGGATGACGGCGACAGACTGGCCGCAAACATAGGAAGAACTCCAAATTCATCTGGATGATGGAACCCGGGCAGAGAAAATCCTTTCGTAGGCACTTAGGTTAGGCAGATTGAATGAGTACCACCTGGCAGTCGAGCTGGAGGAGGAGCATCGCGAGGCCGCGATGCACATATAATTTGGTGGGATGTGGCTTGTTCGCTGGGGCGGTGAGTGAACACCGCTACAGCTGGAACCGGGAAGGAGAAGGCGCGATCTAATCGCGTCTGAACGTAGCTGGCGGTTTTCATCCGACGGCGCTTGTCGCCGCACGGTTTTCCCTTCAGAGAACCAGGAGAGGGACCCCATGCTATTACGGCGCTGTATATAGATATAGCATAGGGAATAAGATTATTATTATCACATTCGTATGAAGATCTGATGCTGACTGGAGAAGAGGCTGGTTGATATATTCGAGTTATGCTTAGTTGGAACGCATTCCTAGGTAGTTGACCTTGTAAGCCAAAGCATTTAGCACAGAACTTCGGGGAATTCCTTCCACGAGAAGACCTTTGGCCACTTGTCACAGCCTTGCCTGTAACACTCGCTCCGGGCCTCGGCGATTGTCCCTCATACCCGCGCCCAACTTCCAGTCCTCTCCCTTCCCAGCCCTCCCTTTCTAGACCTCCAAGACCCGAAGCAGAGATCTCAATCACAGAATACCTCGGCCTTTACTTCTTGTCTGCCTTCTCCTCCAAGACCTTGATGAGAGCAGTCTGGCTCTCCATGATCTCCGTACGAAGCTTCACTTCCTCTTCGAGGCGCGCGATCTTTTCCTTCGCGTCCTCGTAGTTGCTCAAGAGAGCACGAACGAACTGCGGAAGAAAGCCTGGGCGCCGCTTGAACTCCTCAAGTTGGTCGATGCCCTGTTCCTGCAGGTGGTCATCGACCAGCTTGACGAGCCCCATGTCGAGAGGCTTGTCACCATCAGCGCGCTCAGCGCGCTCAGCGCAGCCAGCACGAGAGGGGTTTTGGTTGCCTTGCGCGGACGACATTGTGACTTTTGGTATACTGTGTGAGAGGAATGCGAGGTTAGCGTCACTTCGTTTTGATGAGGTTCTGAGATTGAGTGTCACTACACTGTTGCGTATTACTTACTGGGCGGAAAGACGAAAGAAGGAATATTCGAAGTGAATATGAAGAAGTACGATGCTGACGCGTGAAGAGACTTGTCGACACGAAGATGCGGTTTTTCGTGGAAGGGTTTGAGAGTGCTTGACATCTGTGGTGAGGTGGACTTCAGCCGAGAATGTGAGCGAAAGAGAAAAAGTTTGAGAGATGGAGGGGCAAGAAATACGAAAGATATTCCATGAGCCGCTGTGGGGCATCGAGTGACGCGTAGGACAAGTGAAATTTGTTTTTTGTTGAGGAATTGGACTTCAGATGAAAGAAGCCAGCGATTGTCCCGGCAACAAGTGAGTGGTGGAATCAAGTGGAAGTATCTATATACTAGACAGCAACGAGAAGGGTCATGAAAGTTTCTGTATTGTTTGTCACGGCGTATTGTAGGCATGAGATATGACGACGCCTTTGGGTGAAGAAGAAACATGAAGGAAGGAGCTATCACCAAAGGTATCCGCAAAGGCGGGGATTCAGACTGGCAGTCGATAAGTCAAAGAGAAGACACTCAACCACAGCTTCATGGTGCGGTTATATCAGTAGTTGCTACAGGAGGGTTCGCGTTGCTTTCCGACAGGGTGAAAATTGGCGCTGGACCGCACTCAGAGAGCATCACCAGCCAACCGACTGACTGACTGGCTTGCTCGGATTCTCTGGATCCCGGAGAACCTTTTTATTTAGTACACTACTTTAGTACCCTTTTTATTCCACGCTCTTTACTACCGAATTTAACTCACCTCTCTCTATCTCTCTATCTGTGAAAGGACAAGTCCGTCTCCGACCAAAGTGGACTTGCCATCGCGGCAGGGAGGAACAAGTCTGACATGGGCAGACTTGCTGTTGGCAGACTCAATAGACTCAGACCCTACTGGACTTTATAATCTAAGGCTGGCTCGCCTGCTGTCGGATAGAGCCAGTCAGGGACGACTGGTGACAAGGGTACCTATATATAGTTAGCATGTCCGACTCGACTCAGCCGAGTCGGACTCAGAGATATAATCATCATCAGAGTGATCATTTCCATCCTTCATTTCGAGTTTGACTCCAGTGAAGACTTGCATCTCACACTATCCCAACCCTCCTTCCTCATTCACATTACCTTCTTAGCACGAACTCTTGTCTTTCGCTACTAATTGTCCAAGTATAACCCACCTCTCTTTAGCTAATTAGCGACAACCGAGCTATATACTTTCTATCAATAATGATTGGTCTATATTGGAAGCGGTTTTGGTTTTAAAAAAAAAATTGAGTAAGGCTTGGCGAAAATTACAATGGTTAGACTTACGAGGATGTGAAGCGTGGTGGGAGGAATTATGGAAGCGTGGTGGGGGGTTAACAGGAGCTTGGGAACAAAACGATGAAGAGAGAGAGGAAAGTGAAGGAGAACAATATGAGATAGAAGTAGACTGGAAAAAAGATTGGGGAAGGGTTGAAATGGTAGTTTTTGGTTTGGGTATCGCCTCTTTCGTTGACGCTGGCATGCCTCCTCCAAGCATGTCACCCTCACCACGCTTCCCTCTACTCAGCTCCCCACTCCATCTAGACTAGGTAGCGATAGTCTTAGTGGCATCTTGAAGGAGCCATGGGAAATTGTCTGAGGTACCAGTAAGATGCCGGTGCGGCGATAGACACGGTCTTACCGGGCAACAGGTTCTTCAGCACAACCAGGAAGGCGAGGTAGTTAGTGCCTTCGTTGTCGGCGCCCGGTGGAGGACCCGGGATGTCAGGTTCCTGCAAATAGTTAGCAGCGCTCCGTGGCTCGGGTTCGCAAGGGAGGAAGAGGGAGTGTGCATACGCCAGGGTATTCCCAGTCGATATCCACGCCGTCCAGGCCTTTATCTTTGACGAAGTCGGCAATATTGGTTGCGAGGGTCATGCGATTAGCGGCTGTAACGCCAGTACGGAAGATGTTGTAAGTAGCGGCCCCTGTCGAGAAGGCCCAGCCACCGAAGGATATCACGCGGTGGACGTTGGTCATACTTCGGAAGGCTTCGAATTCGTACGTACTGATAACATCACCCGCTGATACCTTGAAGTCCGGGGTAATGTCACCGAAGGCAAAGTGTATGTGGGAGAACTTGGTAGTATCGATCTGCCGCACGTCCTGATATAGGCAATTGCGGCCGCCCAAGTGGTAGAAAACCGTCTCCTTGCAGCGCGCCACCTGGCTCAGGCTGTGGTAAGCCGGCCAACTGCCCGGATCAGGCCCAGTAACACTGCAAAGCGTGGGGCAGTCGTCTCGCCCCCGGTAGGATACGGAGGCCGGTTGCCGCAGATTTAACATGGGCGACCCGGCCTCCACAGTCCCAAAGAGAGGAAGAGGCCGGCCGCACTCAGGACCGTTGCCGCCCGTGAAAAGAAGGACATAATAGCGATAAGGACCAAAAAGCAAAAGAATAGAGGTGATAGAACGATGCAATGGAATCATAAGAGCAATATGTCTGCCGGGGGGGGTCCTTGCCTAGCTGCCTATCGAGCTGCTTTGCCCTTTATATGTAACCATACGGCTTGAAGAGGCCAACGGGGACTTATAAGCGGATCACCAAAATCGACACGATCCAATCTCATCGAAATGTGAAAGCACGTTCTCATCAGAGTCCTCCAGCCGCGGTAGATTGATCCTTCAACACATCATGCAGTTCTTGGGTGAAATTGCAAGGGCTGTGATGGACATGGTCCATATGCCGGCCAACGACACCTTCACAACGTTACCACTTGGCAGAACCAACATGTGTCCGTCTGGCGACTAATACCCGGATGCTTTTAGGATCATGCCGAATGAGGTGCGAGAAGCGGAAGAGACATTGGCATGAAAATGCCACTGTGCTATCTAAAGGATTAGCACTGGTGCGTATGTAGTCCGCTTGTTGGTGGTTTGTTAGGTAGGGGGTTGAAGAGTGAAGGGTGACAGCGCCAGAACAGAATTAGGTACTACCCCTAACTCGGCTCGGTGAATGAATTGGGGTACCATATGTCTATGAAATGCGGATAAACGGGCTTCTCTCGGACCGGGCCTCGCCGCCCCTTCCTTCACCAAGGGACAGAGGTAGCAGGACATCCCTAAAGGTGAGATGTCTCTAACAGAGGTAAGAGGTACAAACACCCATGGTGCTTAGTGTCGAAGTGAACGGAGTGAACAAAGACACAAGGCACGAAAGAATGGTGGTGAACTTGTTGATTGAAGAACAAGAAAGAGGACGAAAGAGAGGGAAGGGGAAACGTTCGATATATGTGCATGTGAGACACGAGTAATAATCCATGTGTGGATCGAAAAGCATCTTGCTCAACACTTAGAAGGGAGAATAACACGCAGAAACGCTTGCAAAGATACAATATCAGAAGACTATGTCTGCTCTACAAAAGCTGCATGGCAACTAAAGCCGCAACGAACCCGCCTAGCATGGCTGGGAACCCGGTCTTCGCCGCACTCCATCCATCCGCCGCCGCGTTCTGCTTGCTGGGGCAGCTCACCACGGGACTGACGGCCGCGCATGCCGTGGTTGTGAGGGCGGCGGAGATGCTGCTCGCTGTGGCCGAGTCCACGTGGACTGCACACGGGTCGCCGGGCACCAGGGGCTGCACGTCCGAGAGCACGGCGCAGGTGTCGCGGCGGTCGTACTGCGCCGGGCTCATGCCTAGAGTGCCCGTGAGATTGAAGGCGAAGTGGCTGGCGTTGGTGCATAAGGCGCTGTTCGCCGTTGCCGCCACGAGGTCGGGTTTCTGAGCGCCGTTTTGGATCGTAAACGTCACACTGTTGTCACGGAAGCCACCGCCGAGAAATTGCGGGCCCCCGTGGGAGCAGTTTCCGGCGCCGAAGGCCCACACCAGGCTGTAGGACGCCGGCGCCCCGTCGGCCGTTGTGTTGAGTCTCGAGACGTAAGTGTACACAAAGGTGGGCTCGGTGGTGAAGTTGGTCCACTTCAGGTTCAGGGTAGGGTCCCTCGTGTGATTAAAGGTGCTATCCCAGAGCACCAAGTCAAAGTTGGGGTCGAGCGACGAAGCCAGCGCCGCGTTCTAGAAAGCGAAGACGATGGGGAAGAGTGTCGACAGCGCGTAGGTGTCGTTGCGTGGGAAGATCAAGTCCACCTCGACCGTCGCCGGGAAGGTGGCTGCCCCAACCTGCACCGCCCAGAGCAGCACGGCTGAGAGGAACGCTGACATCGTGGCACGGAACCAGCTGGTCAGAGAAGGAATGGTGATGATAGAAAAGCAGCTCGTGAGGGCGTAGAAGGGGTACTACTACACCGAATAATTGATTAAGGTAGGGGCACGCAAGAAATCAGCCAAGAGAAAAAACGGGTGCTGAAGGCGGTAGAAAATGGTAGCGAAGGATGACTGGGAATCAAGGGAGACAGAGGTCGGGGGAAGAGAGAGGCGAGCATAAACTCAATGACAATGCGAAGTTGGAACGATGTAGTATTGTAGCATTGGAAGGAAATAAAGTTATGGGCAGCGTCCAACACCAAGCGAAGTCAAGTTTAGCTAAATGCGGATAAATGCGGGATCCCGCCGGCCCGCGCCTTCCTGTCAATCTGTCGTCCGCCCCCTCATCTCCTTAAGCCGCAGCGGGATCCAATCACGGCGTAGCTCTCGGCACGTGGGCAGTCTCACATGTCACAGTAGGTCGTGCCTGACCCCGTCACTTTCAGCCTCGCAGGCCGGGCTTATGTCAAATTCTAGGGTAGCATTCTACCCAGATGTCGGTTAGATGCTGGCTGACCATGTTCCTGGCATCGATGCAAGGGCCGGATCTCGGTTGCGGCAACAAACTTCACAGTTAGGGCCGGTGTATATTGGCACCTCGCATCCCACCGCACCAATTGAAGACGTGGCAAAGCTCTAGCTAGTACAATTGATCCCTGTAGCCCATTCCCGGTTCTTTGGATATGGCCATAATTAACCGGATGTGACAACTAGAAGCTGATCAGATACGCCCCATCTGGAAGCGCGTCCCTACCTAGGCAAGCCTGAGCTGAGCTCGGTCGTGACTTGGCAGACTGAAGCTGAATTTACTAACTACTACTTTGCAGTCCATAATAAGGAGTAACACTACCCGCACCCACCCCAAATCTACACGAACCCCCCCCCCCCCTTCTGAAACACTTGACATTGCAAACCTTGATTACTTGATCAAAAAGCCTTGTTAGGGTCTTATGAGATGCTAGTCGTATTTACAGCGCCCCGATTTCTGTAATGTACACATCATAAGTGCAAAGGTTGACCCTCGGAATGCCAAAAGCCCAGGAGATGGATTGGAAAAGGTGGAGAAGACAATTCTATATGGACTCTTGGGTAGAAATTGCTCTGCGTGTAATAATCTTGGTATTTTGATGGCCGACAGGGTGCGTATAGATTTGGGGTGGGTGCGGGTAGTGTTAAAATCGATTGTGTCGCTATCAATTCGAGAAAAGGCGTACATACATGCTCCAAGACTAGTCCACTTTCTGCGTTACATATCTGTAGCGGAGTGGGGTCCTGTATCAGGATTACATACGATTAGACAACTTTGGACGGGCGTCAAATCCAGCTTCTCCGATAGTCGGTCAGCTGCTCAGGCTAGCTCCGTCCCGGTACTCAGTCGTGGCTTAGGTCCAAAGACGGAAACAGGATTTGGAGCGGTTGGTTTTCGTCACAGACTGTCTAGTATCTAGGGAGTAAGGGAGTAAACACAAGGGCATAATGAGTTCGCGGAGAACCAAACATAAAGTTTTGCACGGATCTCGCCCAATAATGAAGAGACTGAGATGGGCGGGAAGGTAACAAACTATAAGAAGGGGTTGTGAGAGAAACCATTCCAATTAGAGGTACTTGAGTAACAATGCATAGCAACCAATGGAAGAGCGGTGTCTTCTATTCAATGCATAGCGTCATATGTAGCACTCGCCCGATGAGATCAAACTTGGAGAAGAATCAAGATATCATGCCTCTAACGTGAATGTTATTTTAACCGGAGTAGATGGAGCCAAATAATGGCGAGGACCACCATTGCCAGGGAGGAGAACTAAGGTACTCTACCCAGATAATAATGACAACGGGTAGGCACTAGTCTAGCCTAAGAGATCTCTAACGGAGTTCTGCTACACGGTACAACGCGGCGATAAGAGCAGCCTGACCGTCGACCAAGGTCTGAAGCGCCTTTACCTTCTCCTCAAGACCGTCAACCAAGGCCTCGAAAGCTTTGACTTTATTATCAAGAGCAACAATCATCCTGCCAGAAACATCTACTCTTCTCTCCACGTCATCGAGTCTATCGAGATTCTTTTCCGCACGCTCAAGGCCCTTCTGCGTGTCCTCCACATAGCTGTTAACAACACGAACGTAGAAATCTGGTAACTTGATGTCCTTGATCATCTCGTCGAAGTCGCCCAAGCCCTTCTCCTCAATGTAGGCTTTGGTCCTGCCGGCAAGTGGGATGCTTTCCGCCGGCTCAATCTCGGCGCCGGACGCGGGAGTCGAAGAATGATTGTTGTCGGAAATGTAGGCTTTGGTCCTGACGGCAAGTGGGACGCTTCCCGCCATGGGCGGCTCAATCTTGGCGCCCGACGCGGCAGTCGAAGAACGACTGTTGTCGGGTGTGGAGGACATTTTGATCCTGAATCTGGGGGATGTAAGGCTAGAAGTATGTTAGGAGATGCGTGCTGAGAACCTCGAATACCGTACATACCGCTTGCTTGACGCGATAGTCAGGTTGAGGTAGTTTCCTTGAAGATGGTCGCTTAGTAGCTTTGCTCTTGGATATCTCGAGTAAGAGAGTGTCGGTGACGGAAGCGCAAAGACGACGGAAGACAGGAAAAGCGACTTGGTCTGAAGAGGCAGCAGGAGAAGATTAACGGGCACCAAGGCAGCGTAAAATGAAGAAAGAGAAGCCAAGTGAATAAGGCCGTGTTCCTTCCCGCTGTACCACGGTATCTAACCTAGTGTCACACGGACATCTGCCTATACTCCTGGGTTTGAAGTTCAATAGAGCCTCAATGCTTGACATCAACCCAACCTCGCCATACAATGCCAGCCTTGCCTCGGCCAGACTATTCGGCCAATAGCGCTGAGCATCATCACGAGGTTCCCCTCGTATCACAGGGCGAGAGGGCANACTATTCGGCCAATAGCGCTGAGCATCATCACGAGGTTCCCCTCGTATCACAGGGCGAGAGGGCACCGCTAGGGGTATGGTAAGATATGCGGTGTTGTGCGATGTGCGTGGAGGACTGGCTATACGGGCGAAAGCCCAGACAGGCCAGCTCGTGCGCGCGTACGTGCAGTTCCATGTGGCTGCTGGGCAACAATGGTGATCGGACGTAGGCCAGTGCCAGAGGAAAGAAGAAGAATGATTGAAAGCACTCAGGAAGATCCACATGTATGAAGACCGCCAGATAGACACCTTGGGGCATTAGGCAACAAGGCTCGGTACGTACCAAACATCTTTGGCATAAGAAGGCCTTGAAGCCCAGCCTTTGAAGGTTGAAGGGATCAACAAGGCCTTCGAGACCAAAGTAGTTTATCAGCTGAATTGAACTACTGTTCCAAGCCCAAATCACTGCCCTTGTCACACCTAGGGAACACCCAGTTTTTGTAGCTGTAAGGTGCAGTCTTACAGCCCGGGCTGCACTTTTTGTGTTCGGCTGGATTTCAGTAAAAATGCAAGTCGCTAACGCTGCATTACCCCAAATCCATCTGACCATTCAAAGGCCCAGATTCCTTACGTACACTGAAATGGCCAGATTTTTAACATTTTTAACAGTCCTAGACCCCATGTATAAGGCTGCAAGAAGCAACAATCTCAGCGCACCTCAGCGCACCTCAAGGCCCAAACCCCCTATAATTATAGCGCTCCTATTCTTACAGCCCAATACCAACGAATACAAAGTAGTAAGGAGCCCTCAGTACAAAAAAACTTTGGCTTGCATTACCGTACATGGTCCGCAGCTGCCCTCCCTGTACCGTAATGCAAGGCCTCCTCTACCGTACTACAGCGGGAACGAATACGGCCTAAGGTAGCCGCGAAGGAACGGACTTCCAAAAGGTAGTCCCGGCAGGCAAGGGAAATAAACAGCCAAAGCTTTTGGCGTGCAGGAAGGAGCAAAAAAGAGGCAGATGAGAGGGAAAATGTGGGGTTGAAGTTGAAGTTTGGATGACAAGTTTTGCGTACAGCAGAACTCACACTTGGAGGCTCACATGACGTATTTCCCAAGTGCAACTCTACAGCAGGGCGGATCTCAGTTTGAGGTTGATAGCGGCAGACGGGAGAGAGGCAAGTTAAGTGATGCGTGTGGTACTGACAACATGGAGACAGCGTGCCCACAAAGAAGGACTGCCTGACCCCTTTTATAGGTCTCTGACGGCGTTCTGTAGATGTTTTCGAGATAACTGGTTGAGTCAAACTGGGAGAGTTCCGATTGTTGTGTCAACTGCAGTACTGGCGTCACTGGTGGAAACAGGAAGTCTTTCCCCACTCAATTCAAGGCTTCAAACAGAGAAGCGAATGACCAGGAGAGCTCCTTGCGTCTTGACAGTGACATCTCCAAATTTCCACACTCCTCTGCATCAGGCAGGAGGTAAGTATCTTGGCCGGCTGAGGCGGGAAGGACCCGTCCAACTTAGAAGTCTCTGACAGGGCGTGCCTTCCGTCTTTCAGGTGGATTTCACAAGTGCAAAAGTAGCCAAGTCTTTGATTTTGTTGGCGGTCGGGTGGCCTGAGTCAGAAAGGTGACCGACCAGCAATTGACCGACACGAATGGCGTTGAGCAGAGAGAGAAGAATAGCTTTGATTGATGCAACGCATTATTGAGGGCCTTAATCGACTGATCAGGAAGCATGAAGAAATTGCACATAACCGAAAAGAAGAAAAGAAGCTGTCAACTGCGACAGCGGTCACCCCTGAATCACCAAACAAGTGCTTGCCACATCCGCAACCCCAAAAAAGGGGTTTGTTTACATGCAATAGTTGCACTGACGCAGATTGCCTCAAAAGTAGTTGTTTTCAGGCCCTTGAAACATCAAAAGCGGGTTTAGCTCAGTTGGGAGAGCGTCAGACTGAAGTCCACTTCACTCATAAATCTGAAGGTCGTGTGTTCGATCCACACAAACCGCAAACTTTTTGCATTTTCAAAGTTCCCATTTTTGGCTTTTAATCGTGTTTCTGGTATCTCAAAAGAGAAGAAAGAAAGCAGGTAAGTATGCTGTGTCTGTCTGGTCTACCTTGACCAAAAGGTCACCAGCTCATCAAAATCGCCCTCTGTCAGACTCTCCGTCGGCTTCTCCGCGACTTTTGCAATTTTGCTTCTCAGCGTGGCCGCACTCTGAAACAAGTCTTTCGCCTCTGCTTCCTGTCCAAGCAGTGACAGAACCTTGGCCTTCAGGAAAGAGGTACGTGCGATTTCCGGTCTATACTTCTCAGCATCAGCACTCCAGACTTTGAGCGCCTGGTCGATGAACTCCACCGCCTCGCTGAGACGACCATTCCTGATGCAGTGCTGTGCGACCTTGTGGCAGACATCTGCTGTGCGGTGGTGGTGATTTCGTATCGTTGACTGGTATTGCTGTAAAGCCTTGTTGTGGAACTCGGCGCTCGCTTCTATGCGCCCTTGAGAATAACGCACAGTCCCCAAAGCATGGAGAAACCGTCCGGTTCTTGAAAGTTATCATTTAAGTCAGCGGATGGAAGCCTGTAAGCGGATTTGTGGGCGGGGTTTTGCTACGTACCTGAAGCTGTGTGTATCCATGACTCCATATAACTCTTCTCGGTCGGCAAGACCAAGCTCCAACACCTCGGTTGCTTCATCCCACTTTTCTTGAATCCAGTAGGCTAGGCCAAGATTCACGAGAGCAAGAGACCGCATATCCTTGGTGTAGTTAGGAAGCTTTTCGTACTCCTTTGCTGATGTCAAGAACGCATCTTCCGCTTTCTGGTACTCTTTAACCATCATCCATGCCACGCCAATCTGGTTGTACGATCTTGCAAGCCGTTCATCTGCTTCCGTGCTCTGCTTTGCAATTTCCAGGCGAATGTCGAAGAACCGTTTTGTGTGCTCAAGACATGACTCTGCATCATTGGTCTCGTTGGCGATAGCACCAAGGGTATACCGAATATCGGATTCCAAGTCGCGAGTGTCATGAGTAGACAGGTTGGCACAGAGCTCCAGAGCCATCTCAAGAATAGGAAGGATCTTGTGTGATTCACCACGTTCATGTTGATACCATCCAGCGCGGTTGAGCAGCGAAGCAAAAGCGACGTCGAGGTCCTCATCGCCGGGCTCAAAGTACCGCACGTACAGTTCCTGGAGCCTGGTGATATGTGGGTACAATTTCTCGGACAATTCCCATAGCTTAACAGCATGCCCACCCACTGAACTTGCCGGCCATGCTGCGGATATGATGGCTACCGTGTTGGCGAATACCGGCTTTCGTCGCTCCGGTTCAATCTTTGCTCGGACAACGTCTTGTGTAACGCGGTGCATCCAATATTCGGCCCTCTCCTGGTTGTGCCGAAATAGGGATGATCCGATGAGCTGTTTACGTGCAGCAAAGAATGCAGTCTTTTTCTTGGGGAAGGATGGGATTTGGACAGAGGCTGCATGTGAGAGGAAGAGAGACTCTTGCATGGAATCTGGATCCAAGAACGACGATATCTCAAGAATTGCCCTAGCAGATTCTGACAGCTTCTCTATCGTCCATACTGTTGACAGATTACCACGGGCAGAGCTTCGTAGTGGTTGTAGGACGGTTTCGTGAATTTCCGCCTCTTCTTCAGCGTCGTCGTACAGTGTCAGAAACTCCGTGTAAGTGAGAAACTCGAGTCGGATGATCCCTGCCATTTGGGCAAGCGCCAACGGAAGACCACCCAGCTTTGTCCCTATCTCTTCTGCCTCTTCATGACGCCCGTTGGCACCTGTGATCTTTTGTAAAAATTGGGCTGATTCTGAGGAACTAAAAGGTTGAATGCTGATATCCACAGCTCGGTCTGAGAAAGCACTTTTTGCCAACGGACTTCTGCTGGTTAGCAACACAGCACCGCTATTGGCGACATCCCTGTAAGGGGCTAGCAAGTCGGGGTCGTCCGCATTGTCAAAGATCACCAACCACGAAGCCGACACTTTAACCTGACCGTCTGCGGTATACTCCACCTTGAAGGGATCCAACAGCCACTCAAGTGCGAGACCTCTGTTGATGATCTTGTCGTCGGGCTCATTGGGGTCCTGTATTCCCAGTCGTACTGCAATCTGGGCGATATCTGTTTCCAACTTTGACGAATCTTCGGCCCGGACCCAGAAAATGGCATCAAAATTGTCTCTTCGGCTATAGGCGTATTCAATGGCGGTCTCCGTCTTACCGAGGCCACCCATGCCACACAATAGCCCTATGCGGATTCGATCGGGTTGAGCTGACACCAATAAGTCAGCTGAAGGTAGCAAGCAATCATCAAGCTGTCTTAACACGTCATCCCTGCCAAAGAAGCTCGTGTTTCGGACGAAAGTTTCTACCATAAGGCAGGGGATCCGCGGATTGGCCTGCTTGATGGAGAAGCTTTCAAGAAGTGTCTCTATCTCCTGTTGCTGGCTTGATTGCCTAGATCCTATGTTGACATATGTAGATGTTTGATGGTCAGACATGGGGGTTGCAGCCGTGTCAGGGAGTTCTATGAGAGAAGCAGAGTTAACCGAGCTGATTTGACTACACGTATTAGACTAGGTTCTTGGATGGACTGACCTGTCTGTGCCCTGCCGAAGCTGAAATTTGCCATATCGAGGTTGTCAATGGACGTTGGTGTTTCTGGACTTTCCGCTCGACGAGCTCTTTCTGCAAAGGTGAAAACATCAGCCCAAAGCCCGCTCAACATAGGAGACTCTTATCGGAGACATGGGGATTTCCGGCCTCATAGAAGAGAAGAATCAAGTTCTCACCGCCAGCAAATCGACTCTCAAGATTATTATGTGCGCATGTGATGACAGACGAGAGCCATGTTTCGATTTGTTGTATTGGGCTACCGTTTTGCTCGCACAGCGCGACGAGTTGTAGGTGATCGAGGTCCACACCGAGACGTTGTTCACTGACCGTCCCGATTGTGCACAAGTTTTGATCGACGATCTATACACACGACAGAAAGGAGTGATAAGCATGGATGATGGTCCGAGTATGTTTGATACAGCATGGACAAGGAGGGGTCTTGTGAATACTCACGATTAACTTCTTGGTCTTTGATCTCAAGGCACTCAAAGTCACCCTTCCTGTATCCCGCACCTTCGTCGGTCGCTCTTCAAATATAGAAAGTGTTTCGACTCTCGGGTTTGTGATGTTGAACCGGCTTGCCAAGTCGATCACCGTGGAACAACTATCTCTGAGCCTAGTGAGACTTTGTCGACTAAGTGACCCCGTCAGTTCTTCAAGCTTCAAGATTGATATGATCCGTTCGCCGGTTTGCCCGCTGGTAACTCCCTCTAGGCGATGCGGTGTGCCCAGGAAAATAATACCCGCAATGGACATGAGATGTCTTGAGTACCGGTCATATTGCGCATTCGCAATGCACAAAGCTTGCTTCAGCACCGCTCCTCCAAGTCCATGGCAGACAAACAGAACAGGCTCCGGCTCCTGATGACAGAAGAGGTCAGAATCTTGTTCCAAGTGAGCAACTAGAAGATTTTGGTCTGCTTACACTGAGTCCATCCAAGAATGACGCAAGGGCAGAGAGAAGCTCATGGCCTTCTTCTAGAAGATGTTGCCAAGTGAAGGTATCGTTGTAAGGAATGTGATGGTCATAGCAGTGGATGATGACCCCTTGGTTGTTGAGACTTGCGAGAAAGTCTCGCCATGGCGACTGGCAAAGACCCCACGACTTTGGGTTAGGCGTTCCCACCCCCGGGATAAGGACGATACTTGCGTGTACAGTGTAAGCTTTGTGTGAGCTAGCATTCCGTAGATATAACAATGAAACGGGTCTTTACTGTACATTAGGGGCCCTCTCTTTCACGGCTAAAAGCTGG
This sequence comes from Neurospora sp. FGSC 26628, assembly GCA_009805345.1. NCBI lineage: Eukaryota > Fungi > Ascomycota > Sordariomycetes > Sordariales > Sordariaceae > Neurospora > Neurospora sp. FGSC 26628. The sequence goes on along the minus strand of RAOO01000181.1, from coordinate 3,004 downwards.
ACAAGACGTGACCGGCTCATCCTGCAAGCTGTTCTAGAGCTGTGAGTTGTCCAGCTGGACTTTCTTGACGGAAACCGTGAGACGAGTAAAGGAAATTGGCTGGAAGTTGTGCGGGAGGAGTTAGTGTTCGTAAGCTTTTCATCAGCTTCACTCTAACGTGGCATACTTCAAGTTCGTAAGCGTGAAAATTGACACGAAGATTGCCAGTGGGATGAATTGTCAAGACCAGACATGGAAAAGAGAAGCAGACCCGCGGGACTTAATTGTGGCACAGGGCAGCGTGCGGGGTCAAAATGCAACCTGCCGTCAGCGCCTGCCCGCAGTATTCCTCTCGAACGGAGGTACATGCACTTCTTATTAGCAAGTGCCAGGGAGGCAACTTGAACTTTCCTTATCAGGCATATGCAGACATAAAATGCAATTTGCACGCATCGTTTTGCAGATCAACCGGTGCATCTTTGTTATCTACTTTACTAGTTCGACCATCGGGATCCCCAATACACCCTCAATGCCTCAAATAACCGACAAATGACAACATGACATCGCTCAATGCGGTCTTCTAGAGAAGATGTTGCCCGGGTTATTGGGATATTCTTTCAGTGGAGCAAAGAAAACAAAGAAGCGCATGTCGATGCTCTCTCGCGGAGGCTCGTCCTTTCCAACACGGGGATTGTTGAAACTACCATGAGGAACAGCTGTTTTGCGACTCGTTAGTTGTGGTCGTCCTCTCTTTTTGTTTCGATTTTCACAAGAGGATGGCAAAAGCGCACTGCCCGACGGCCGACTTACCTTGACACTTCTGCGGAGAGGACTCCGCGCTCTTGAAGATCAGTATCTCATCCGCCGTCTGATCGGGGAGATAGTACCACTTATGATTCGGGTTATGATGCACTTGTAGATTCTCGGTTGCCCAATCGGGGTATACAATGTCGCCTGGCATCAGGTCGGCCTGATTATCCACTGTTCGCGCATCGCATATTGCCAGAGGCCAGTCATTCAGAGGACCTCTCAAAGGACGCCATGCGCTGGTTGGAAAAGGGTTAGCTAAGTAGGAAACGTAGTTATCATGGTATTTGTAGGCCCGAGGAGAGGAGAGTTACTTGATAATCTTATAGCCGCCTTTGATGATTTCCTCAGCAAGATCGGGATACATGATCCGCAACATCTTCCCACTTTCCTCAACAGTGAAGTCTGGATCACACAATCAACGTGATGTTAGCAAAAGTACGGCAAAGGGCTTATCTGCTACGACCTGCTACATGAGCTGCACTCACCTACGTGTGCCATAGCTGTTGGCTGGTCGTAGTCATAGTCCTTTCCGGTAGAGATCGGGAACGCTTTGTGTCGACGACGAACCTAGACATGGTTCAGTCTTTCGTGTTAGCAACCCATCATGTGGGTAGGTACTTGTGACAAGGGCTGTGTTCAGGGCTTGGAACCGTAGTTCAATTCAGCTAATAAACTACTTTGGTCTCGAAGGCCTTGTTGATCCTCTCAACCTCCAGGGGAAGGCTGGGCTTCAAGGCCTTCTTATGCCAAAGGGAAACGGTACGTACTNTGTGACAAGGGCTGTGTTCAGGGCTTGGAACCGTAGTTCAATTCAGCTAATAAACTACTTTGGTCTCGAAGGCCTTGTTGATCCTCTCAACCTCCAGGGGAAGGCTGGGCTTCAAGGCCTTCTTATGCCAAAGGGAAACGGTACGTACTGGAGTACGTATCAAGCCTTGTCGCCTGAGGCTTCAAGGCATCTATCATACATGTGGAACTTCCTGAATGCCTTCATCCATTCTCTATCTTCCTTTTGGCGCCGTTCTTCATCCGGGCGCCTTTGCTTCTTGCCTGGTTGGCTGTGGTCGCTTCTGGGGAGATTGGGATCGTCTCGAGATTGGGATCGTCTCGTGATGCCTCATCGGCGTCTTCGGCACTTCCATGGTTGGCTCGCTAGCCTGATTTGTTGGCTGGAATACGCCGAAGGCGTTGAGGGGATTCGGGCAAGTCGTGCCGTCRGCGGAACAGACTTCCCGAGGGTGAGTGTGGCCTAGTTGCCTGAGGCATCCAGCCGTATARCAAGGCTTRGGTCCAAGCCGTGCGGCTCCTTGGGAGCCTGGTGAGGCTTAGGAGCCTAGTGAGACTTAGGATCGAATGTCCGTGTGACACTGGGTTATCACAACCAAGTTCAAAGCCGCAGGTGGAAGAGTGGCAGTAACGACCATTCACAAGATTGAGCTTCTTCCCATCAGTGTGACGAACGGCAGTCTTGATCTGCCTAAGTGGGATAGCTGAAGGTAAAGACTATCAAGTGCAGTTCGGTGAAGCCAAAAGGTTCACAACAAGTATCGTTATACGTGTCTCTGATGACGATGGTCTATTGACTACTGTCGAACTATCTGACAATCTGAGTTCTCCARTCGTCCCTTTATACCTTGAATGCCTTGTCCTGGTTCATTCATCTTGAGTGTCTGCTYACCGTGAGCGCCTGTCTATCAGTGAGCACCCCTGTGTGCTCGTGTACTCGCTCAAGTTCGTAACAATCAGTCAGCATGGTTAATCCAGAAAGAGGGATAGCATTTCATCACCCATACGAGCTGAATTACTACCTAGTGTGAAGTCAGTCTTGGAGTACCTTCAACACCTAGTCAGTGGTATAAAGCCACAGGTTAAGCCGCGATTCCCTGCATCCAAACCAAGATCATGTAGCTGTGACGAAGCTACTGCAAGTGTGTTAGCTCACCCAATGTCACACGGACATCGCCCACAGTCCAGGGTCAGGGTCGCAAGGCTCAGCAGAGCCTCAACGCCTGGCATTAGCCTCGAGATGCCCGGTGGCATCCGGCCGCAACACTCACCTCGGTCGGACCCTCGGCCGGACCCGCGGCCGGACCCGCGGCCGGACCTTCGGCCACTGGCACGGCTTACCCGAACCCCCGCAACGCCACCAGGCTAAACGAGCCAATCCCAGAACTGCTGACGGCGCTAAACATCATCACAAAGCCACCTCATCATC
>RAOO01000180.1:0-29820 GCA_009805345.1 Neurospora sp. FGSC 26628 | reverse complement strand
ACCTCCGCCCCCCCCCCCCCCCCCCCCCCCCCCCCCCCCCCTCCCCCCCCCCCCCTCCCTTCCTCCCCCCCCCCCCCCCCCCCTTTTTTTTCCTTTTTTCCCCCCCCCCTTTTTTTTTTTTCCCCCCCAAGTTGAGGCCCATTCCCATTTGACCCCGATAACATGAGTTCAATTAAGGCTTGCCCCGTTACACGTTCTTAGCCTTACTTTGCTAGTTTCTATGCTTGTCGTTGGAACATCGTCGAGTGTCCGTGTAGCATCCAGCAGGCAACACAACCACAGACGAGCAGTGACGAAAAGCATCATATCAAATTCGCACTTTCACTAGTAAGTACGTAGACTACATATACTCATACACTGTCTGGTCACCAGATATTTACTGGGCCTCCTCACTGGATAACCACTCCATGTCATTAACCTCAGCTGCTATTACACCCGAAGGGCCATTAACTCACCATAATCTAGCAAAGAAACCAACATCTTGCCCTTAGCCAGGGACATACAAATACATAACGACTACAATTCCAGAGCAAAGCCTCCCTTTTCTTCTCTGAAACCATCGCCACTTCACATTCAAACAACATCAAAGCCTCCCTCTGCCTCGCCCCATGCCGGCAATTCCTCCTCAACCCTTGCCGCCCTCACCATCGAACTAACCACATGAATCCCCAGCCCCTCCACATAACTCCCATGCATCACCACCTTTCCATCCACCTTGACGATATTCACCACCAAGTTTCTCCTTAGGAAAGGTTCAACATCTTTGGGGTCCAAGCTTCTCAACACCTCCTGCCCTTCCCACTCTTCCTCTTCTCCTCCTCTTTCTCCTCCACCCCTAAAACTGACGCCGATGTCTCCTCCAAAGCCAACGAAACGACCACCGACGCTTCTACCTCTATTACCACCTCCCCCGGTTGCGACACCAAACCTTCCCGTCCCCATCACCTTCTCAACCAGCGCCTTGGTCAGCGGCACAGTCCCCGACACCATAACTTCATCCATCCCATCCATCTTACTCTCCCCATATCTCTCATCAGATGCAAAGACCCCCATAGACCCGACATGATTCTTCGCCGACGCCCACTCTTTCGGGTCCTTCGGTGCTTCCCCAAGAAACAAATGGATGAAGAACGGCCCATTCAAGGCTTGTTTCTTCACCCTCACATTTGCTATCCACTCCCTGTACTGTCCATTACCGCTAAAGACCCTTCCCGCAGGTAGATTACTGGGCACCTTCTTTCCTGGTCCCAGTCTTCCGGCTCGCAGTTCCTTGCGGTAGAGACTCGATGGAGTAAATGGACCGTAGAGGCGGTTGATCGCTGCCATCACCGTTCCCCTTGCCCTCCTGGACAGTGCTCGGCTCTGGCTGTTCGGTACACTACCCGACACTCCGGCCAGCTCGGGGTAGTTGTATCCAAACCTCGTGTGATCGCGAACCATGTCTGACGTCCAGAACGTGCCATTCTCGTTGAAGAAAAAGGGTGTCAAAGGGGTGGTGGCGTTTTGGAATTCGCCTCGGGACGTAGTGTAGGATGCAATGTAGGCTTGCATGGGGGTGACGTAGCTGGTTGGGTACAAAGATTGCCAGATGGCGAAGATGCGGTCGACCATGGCATGATGAAGGAAGAATATGGGATCAAAAGAGGAGTAGGGAATGTAGGCCATGTGGCCGCCTTGAGCGTTGGGTTGGCCTAGTCCGCCGCCGCCGGCTAGGTTGTGTACAGTGTCGTGGATGGCTTCGAGGGAGTCGAAGGAGCCATTATTGATGTAGGGTATCCAGGCGTTGTTGCTAAAGGTGCTGTAGTTGCCATAGTTGGAGAAAAGGATGTAGAGACGTTGTCCGAGTGAGTCGAGATTTTGGTCAAAGTTCATGGCCACGAGGGAATTGTTGGATTGCGCCTTGTTATCGCTGGTAGTGGGGCTTCTGAGAGTGACTGTCCATACATCCCACTGTCGCACACCAATGTCAGCGAAGGTCAAGTTGCCAAGGGCGACATGCACTCACCGGATCCTGAAGAAAGGCAGTAGCATTCAGCGGCTTGAAGGAGTAACTGAACAAAGGGTTGGCAATTCTCTGCACGCCACTGGGACCGTTCACATCCACGTACGGGTTCCCGCCAACACTAAGAGGCAGAACACTCTGTCCAGAAGGCGGGCTGGAAGCCCAATCCCAGTAGGGTATGCGGAATCGAAGCGCAGCTGCCTGGTATCGTTCTCGTGGTTCGCCTTCTGGCCACCATTTGGCAATGTTCTGGATCAGGTTGTAAAGTACTTGCTGTGACGAGTCTTGGGTCAGCAGTCGTCATGATCTCAGGGACGGAGAGACGTACCTCGTAGAGGACAAGATAAGGGCGATGCCATGTCGGGAAGAGGATCGAGGAGTGAGTACAATATCCTGTTTCCTCATTTCCGGGAGTTGGAGTCACACCGCCCCAGGTTTGGTGAGGTATGCCGTGTATCCCTGGTTGACGTTATTCGTTAGCATGACAGAAAGCACATGTGTAGCGTGTCAGTAGACAGAGAAGAATGGAGAGGGGGGAACCTCAAGTGTAACATAAGTACCAGTAATCCCGTACCACGACACCGGCGATGACTGGTCGGTGAACTGCATCAGACTGAGCCCCAGGATGTAGAGCGTCCATAGCTCCTTGTCCTGCTCGAGTTGACGGACTTCTTGTCGCAGTCGGATTGTCTCCCCGCCCTCTGCTCCCCTTACTACCGGCACCGGTTCTTGCGAAGCGAGCTGGCGCTTTATGAGCTTCGCTGCGTCAAAGCCGTAGTCATATGCGCCATATCGTGCGAGAACGGAGTGGGCGGCGAGCAGGGCGAGGGATAGCAGGGCGATTGGCAACCGAAAACGTGCCATTGGCGTTGTCGCAATGCGGAAGTAGTGTTAATCTCGGTTGTCGCAATGATTGAAACGCAGTCTTTGCTCGGAGAGGAGCCAGTGAAGCGTGCGAAAGGCTGACCAGAAGGAGATTGGTCGAGAAAGATGTGAGCGAGGTAACGCACGTTGCGGGTGAATGGGAGAGACCGGAGAAGGGTGAGATGTAACCAAGGCGGTAATGAGCTGCGATTAGGGGAGGTAATTGGGGGTGTTGATGTAGTCGTCGACGAAGTCCTTAAATGCCCCGAGCCAGAAAGGAGTGATGATGGTCGGGAGTATGGCAAAATTGGGTGTGGCTCAAGTATGCTGATTAGGAGAAGTTGGCGAGATGGATTAGAAGAAAAGAAGAGAAAGGAATAAAAGGAAGCAGCATATGAATCTTGAAGTACGAAACGCGTGAGTGATTGATTGCTGTTCCGGTCACGGTGGACAGTGGCTTTTCCTGATGTCAAGCATGCCCTGACTACCGGTAAAGACAAAGTACAGATTATGGTAGTAGACAAGGTATGTACTCGACCAAAACAGATGACTTGCGATCGCCAGTCAGAAATTGGACATGTCAGAGAAAAAACTCCTGCCCGTGGAGTCGAAAGCCAGCCAAGTGCCGTGGAGCCGAGCCGAACGTGATACTGACAATATGGAAGGGAAAGGACGAGAACTTCCTGCTCCTTCTGGGGAAGGTACAGAATTTTCACACTGGTTGACACAAGGAAGGTACAGAGGGCAAGAGATTGGGGGATCCGGATGCCGTGGTCGGAAGTCGGACATCAGAGAGGAAGGTGAAACCCGACATCGGTACTGAAATTGCTCCTTCCTGGATGGGCGGGTTGCGTGGGAGTGTCAGGTCACTGGCGGTAACTATCCGTATCAGTGTTGTATCTATTTCAGATGTTGTGTGGTTTCAAGCTGGAGTGTCTCACCTGGTGATGGTAACAAACCGAAAGATAGAATACCAATTCTGAATAGCTTCAAGATATCGACTTCTTCACTCGAGGACAATACCACTTCCACTATGCTGCCAAGCCCATCACGAAATCCCATGCTTTTCAGATGCACCACCGTTGACACGCATACCTATCAATAGGGGTCACGGCAGCTATCCGATCGTGTTAAACACAATCTTGCGTCCTGGAGTCGTCTCCCGCCCTTGTGTTCAGGTACATCATTTCTCCTGTGCTACCGTCGAGTTTGCATTTGTCATCCAACCATTGCTTGTGAGTGGCCTGTTGATGACGGGATTCAGCTCAGTTGCGATCGAAGCCACCTGTTCATGGTTTCACGATGCCATGGGAATAAGAAAAGATATGCCGATATGACCGAAACATGAGAAAAGAACATTTGAACATTGCAAAATACACTACCCTGACATACTCCCATGATGCTGCTGAACACATAAACCCTTACATGGAAACTTTTCTGTAACCTTTAACCAAACCCATCCATGTACCCCTTAAGCCGTCAACATCAACTCTCCCGCCTTTTTGGGTACCAACTGTCCCCTCCTAATCTCATCCTTCTTATCCACCTTATACTTCAACTTGATGCCCATAGCCGCCAGCTCCACATCCAGGTACTTGAGCGCACCCGGCACCGCCACAACGGTAGTATTCTCTCCACCAATCCACTGGGTACCGCTGCCATCTTCCCAAATCTCTCCGTCCATCTGCATAAGGTCCACATCCTCCATATCGTCCAGCCTGACCGCGCAGTTCCTGCACCTAACAGTGCTAACGGCCTTGCGCTTGCCGATAAATGGCGAGACGGTGGGTTGCGTGGAGAGGAAGGAGCCGCACTGACGGCACATCCAGCTCTTGGAGTAATCGGAGCAGTTGAGCAGACGGTCCTGAAGGAGGAACGAAGTACCGTGAGCGAGAAGAGCATCGCGCTCCATTTCACCGACACGGATACCACCACCCTTCTTACGACCCTTGATGGGTTGACCAGTCGTAGGCACGACGGGACCAGTGGTACGCACTTGGTACTTGTCGTTAACCATGTGACGCAGACGCTGGTAGTAGACGACACCAATGTAAATATCCGCTTGGAACTCCTCACCCGTGATGCCGGAGTAGAGGGGCTCGTTGCCGTGGTAGTTGTATCCGGCCTTCTGGAGCTGGTGGCCGAAGTAATCGCCGGCAGTGTTTTGCTCGTCGAACTTGAAGGGGGTAGAGTCCTGCGCGAGACCGTGCAGGGCGCCAGACTTGCCGGCTAGCGACTCGACGAACATGCCGATGGTCATGCGCGACGGGAAAGCGTGAGGGTTGATGATGACGTCGGGCTGGATGCCGGTTTCGGAGAAGGGCATGTCGGTGGCGGGCCACTTTTGCGAGAGCACACCCTTTTGACCGTGACGAGACGAGAACTTGTCACCAATGACGGGGGAACGGGGAATGCGCAACTTGATGGACACGGTCTGCAGGGGCTCGGTGCCATTGTCGGCGCCGATGACGCGTACTTCCTCTACGAAGGCGTCTTCCGAGTCCTTGTACCGCTCGTAGTGAGTGACGCCGTCGCGGTTGACGAGCTGGCCGTTGTAGTCGGCGGAAACGGTGTGCCACGCGCAGATGACGTCGCCCTCACGGAGCAAACGGCCGACGCGAGGGAGACCGTCGTTGTCGAGCACGTCGCGGGTGGACTCCCGGATGGTGCTGTTGGGCGCAAAGCCGAACATCTTGACGATGCTCTTGGCCGAGCGTGTCCTGCTGTCATCCTTGAGACTGACCTTCTTGGTCTTGTAGATGCTACCGTGACCAAATCCTCTCTCGTGTGCCGACTTGTTGAGAATCATGGCGTCATCCATGTCGTAACCGGTGTACGAGATGACAGCGACGACGGCGTTCATGCCGTTGGGGAAGTTGTCGAAACCATAGGTGTTGTGCAGAGGTGCGCGGACAATAGGCGTCTGACCCGTCTGGAGACGGTACATCTTGTTGTCCGTACGGTGGGCGAGAGCCGTTGCTGGTGTACCCATAGTTTGCTTACCCATCTGACACTGGTACATGTTACGGGGAGACTGGTTGAAGTCCGAGAAGGGGGTCATGTTGGCAAGGATGGAGAGGATATTAGTAGGATCGAACTCCACGTGGGTAGAATCCCCGGGGATGACCTCCTGCTCCGTGCAGGCAATCGACATGTAAGGCTGCTCCTGAGGACCGACAAAGTCCTCCTTCTGCAGAGGAAGGTACTTGACGGGGCGGACCATACGAGCGGGCTGAGAGGACATGTAGAGACCGGGGTAAGAACCGCCGTTGGAAGGAGGGACGTAGCCGATCTCGAGCTGAAGAGGCACTCCGTTCTCGCCGTTGACCTTCCAGTAACGGAGAGTCTCGGCAATAGACTTGCACTCCTCGGGGGTACACCAGCCGACGATCCTGCCGTCGAGCATGACGACCACACTCTCGCTGGTGGCAGCCGAGGAGATATTGACAACGCCGAGCTCGAAAGCCAGACGAGGGATGGTAGAGGCGTCTACAGACTCCGTCATGATCTTGCACTTGTGGGCCAAATGGTTGAGAAGACCGCAAGGAGAACCATCAGGAGTGTGGACAGGGCAGAGGAAACCCCACGATTCGGGCAAAAGCTTACGGACCGTTGTCGTCTTGAGCTGGGCGAAGAAGGAACCACGATGCACCATGCGGAAGTGACTGATGAAACGCAAGAAGTTGAGCTTCTCGGCAACGACGGTGAAGCCGGAAACCTGTTGCAAATCGAGACCGGAGGGAGACACAAGGTTGCCGGTAGACAAGAAGTACTCGAGCGATTGACCAATGTTTTCGTTGGCCCTGCGGAAGATGGCGATAGGGAAGTCCTTGAGGAAAGTGTCGGACTGGAATGATACCGTGGGGTTCCTCCTGAGGTAGTCGCGAAGAGAGCCACGGAAGGAAACGGTCAACAGCTCCTCGAGTCTCTCCTTGATGATCTGGCCGTAGAGGAAACCACCCAGGAGAATCTCCTGGTTCTGGACGGCATCGGGGTTGTCGACAGCGCAGTCACCGGCGACGAGAGCGTACAGCTTGCGGCACATGAAGAGCAGCATGTTGAACTTGTCGGCATCCTGCTGCTCGGTGACGTCCTGGCAGCCGAGATGGACAAGAACAATTTTGCGGAGGAACTCTGTGCCGACCTCGTAGTCGGACATGTTGTCGGGGACGCCGAGAACGACGCGGAACTTTTGGCCGAGGTACGCGCGAGTCTGGGTCTTGCTGTAAAGGCCGTATTTCTTGTAGGTGCGGAGGAGGAGTTCGACGCGATCGGTCAAGAAGGTGTTGGCGACGCCCTTGGACTGGGGTGGACCGACGAGACCCTCGAAGATTTCCCGATCGTTTGTCTCAACAAGGGCCTTCATGATCATCATGACGGGGATGAGGAACTCGTTCTTTCTCCACGAGAAGCGGAACGTGACATTGCCGTCGGAGAGGTAGTGGAGGACGTTGGTCTGGGAGGTCTCGTCGGGGCGGACGGATCGCATGATGATACCGTACGGGGTGTAGGCGGCGCCTCTGTTCTGGAAACTGGGACGGACGATGGCGAGCGGGAAGTTTCTGCGGTTGACGAGGAGCATGCGGATGAGCTTTTCGATACCGTTGACGACGAAGTAGCCGCCCAACTCTTCGGACTCTTCCTTTCTTGCCACCAGCTGGGCAGGGGAGTTGTTTTGGAGGTGGCACTTGTTGGACTGTTTTTCCAATTGTTAGACATGCTAGTTTTAGTAACGGGGTTAAGGCTTACCTTGACCATGATGGGCATCTGGCCGAGCTCGCGCACAAACTCGTGAGGCTCGCCATCGTTGATGCGATACTCAAAGGTGGCCGACAGCTTGCCCCTGTATGAGACATGTCGTTCTCTGCACTCGGCCGGGAAGATTTCGCGATTCTTGGCCCAGCGGTTGGTGGGCGGGACCTGAGACTTTTGCAGCTCGATGCTCTTGTAGCGGATGGTGAGCTTGTTTTTTCCGGCAGGATCAGCGCGCTCGTCGCCGTCTAGGAATGTCTTGGTGCCAATCTCGGCCAGGGCGTGGTCGAGGAGGGAGGGCTTGCCATCGTCGCGGAAGAGGGCGTTGAAGGACTCGATGTGGGGGTCGACGGCGGCCTGGAGGGCGGGATAGGCGGTGCGGTCGGTCGGGGGGTCTCGGAAGAGCTTCTCGCGGCGGACCTGGTCGAACTTGACGTCCCAGTCCTGGCTTGTGGGCTGTTGTAGGGGAGCCATTGTGGCGTGTGGTGTGTGTGGTGTGAGGAGGAGGACTCGGTCCTTGGGTATCTCGGGATATGTGGGTTGGTGTTTTCAAGGTGGATGGATATAACAGAAAACAGAAACGGCTATGTCTGCTTTCTAAGCAGCGCCCTGTGAAGCCGACAATAAAGCGCTCCTTGGGTTATTCCTTCATATGAAAGGAAAAGTGGTTGACGGAGATATGCGCCGGGGCATTGATCTCTAGACTGTTTGTTGACTTGGACTGCTTCCCTTGGGTCGTGGTCGCGGTCTCACAGTCGCAGGCGTAGGCGGGCACCTTCAACTTTTCGAGCGCGTACTACGTAGGAGCTGAATGCGCCCGGCGCTGCATGATTTTTTTTCTCGAATTGTTAGAGCTTATCGCTTATCGGACAGGTGCCCCACAGTTTGATTTTGTCTTGGATGGCGCTAAGCCGGAGGAGGAAGTACCAGCAGGGTTCTGATGGCCAGTGAGGTGCTTGGTGCCTGCAGAGTGCTGCAGTGAGTGCGCACGAGCCACCCACAGACTGAATGGCTCAAAAGGCACACAAGCTCGCTCATGACAGATTTATGGTTACCGCCAAAATCGGTTTTACCCCTGTTGATAAAGACTTGGCAAAGTATTCACCCCTTTTGGTCACCTTATTGAAGATGCATTTTCATGACGATTAAGAACCCCAAGTCTTGAAGTCTCTACGGAATTCAAAGGAACCTTAGCTGCTCATTGATTTGTAACGAAAACGAGGTCTTTTGGTGACAAGATGGCCGAGTTCTGGACCATCAAAGTCTGAGGTGGCCTGTGCGCGGTAACCATAATTTTGTCGTGAACGAGACAAGGCACAAGATGTGGATGATGGTACAGGACTCATTCAATTCAAGTGGCACTTTTCAACGGGCACGCAGTGCAACCTCAAAATGTTCCATCCCGGACATGTCAAGATTATTGTGCACAGCAGGTGGTTCACCCGTTGATATCAGACCCTTTGTAAAGTGTTGGAGTTGTGGTCCATGTTGAGACACAGTAGGGGGACTCTTTCTTTCATTGGTCCAGGTATGACATTTTGAGAAGACTGAAAGAGAGTTGAAAAGTAAAGAGAGTTGAAAAGTGAAGAGAGTTGAAAAGTGAAGAGAGTCGAGAACGACCAATGTTTGCTTTTCTTGTCGAATCCCGTTCTTCCCGTCGCTCAACTGCAGTAGATTGCATTCCCCGAGAGGCCATATGGCGGCCGTTTTCCGAGGCCTAACCTCATGGCTTTTCCCGCCTCTTCTCTTCCCAGTTCGTTTTTCTCCCGGCCGAATGAGAAGTGGACTTTGAGTCGTTTCGGTAATTATCATCAGCAAAAGAGCTCATGGCCCGAACTGGGCGACCACTCTGCCCGGCCCTATCGCGGTCTGTGTCAGTTTGAAGAGGGAGTGGCCGTCGTCCTATAAGTCAGTCAAACCAACGGCAATCTCAAACCCATTCGTCCAATTCAAGGCCGCAAAGACGGTCAACACAAGTGAAGTGGATCAACCATCGGCAAGTTGGAGAGATGACTGGCGGGTTGTGGCAGTGGTCGACGAGCCCGGGAGAGCCTCGAGTTGTGTCTGTGGTTGTCAGCATCACTGGAAGTACAGACTGGAGCTTCCATCCACTCACCCAAGACAGGCATGGACTTCTTAAGCCCGAGGCAAGTGGCCCTGTCTCTTCCACTTGGTGACCCTCAGGCCTCTAAAACAACACGAGCTGCTCGGGTTTCACCATGGCCTTATTGACGGGAAGCAGTTCGAGTCATGATGGCACTGCAGCATTGCACCGCAGAAGAATCTTCCCTACCAATATTGAGATCGCCTTGTGATGACTGAGGACTAAGGCCTGGTCCTTGACCTTGATGATGGCGTCGTTGTTGAAGTCGAGAAAGGGATCCATTAGCCGTGTTGGCCTTGAAGCGTGGGGAAACCTGGAAGCTCCATGGACCAATCAGAAGAATGCAACTACCCCGCTGTTGCGTCTGTTGGTGGCCTCTACAACGAACCGATTACACCTTCTTGTTCCATTCAGGTCCCTCTAGTGTAGGCTCTTCAGGTCTGCGACTGCCAAGGTACTCTAATGACAAAACTCCCAAGTTCTTTTCACAAACTTGACTTTGACATCTCGGCCTCATATCACTGCTCGTGGTACAGTCAGTATCCTCACTCAACCCTACCAGTAGCACACGCATATCCGGCAAGCGGAGGGTCTTTAGTCACACTCTCATCGTCCAGCGTCAAGGGACACAAACGACGGTTCTCCAAGGATTACACAGCTTTTGGAGAAGCAAAAGGGACTAGAGCAGGACAGATCCATCCGGCTGCCGAGCCCTGATCTGATTGTCACTGACGGGCGAGATCCATCCAGTTCCCGGTCCTTGATTGACAGACGGACGGACGAACCAGCAACCCACTCGAGGTCCATCACTGCAGTCACTGCAGACCAAGAGACGGGAATCCAGATCGGATCGGCCTGGAACATCCAACGAACAGTACCCGGGGGCAACTTTACAAGACTGTCCCGTTGACTGATCTACTGGTCCGTTGATTGCGCACAAACCCAAGCAGCACTCCCGTCAAGCAGAAGCAACAGTCCCTGCAGCAGCATCTGCCATCTGCCATCTGCCATCTGCCATCCCATCCCAGCATCAGCATCTCTCACAGCGGCAACCTTAGACTTCAGGTTTATACACCTTTCCCATCCGCCATCCGCCATCCTACCTCAAAACCAAGGCCGCCGATACTACTTGACTCTTCAGTCTCTAGTCTAGTCACCTTGTCTTGTCCAAGACTTGACCTTTTTGCACACCGTCTTCTCTTCCTCGTGCGACCTTCAGTCTGCTACCGCCTCCGCCTCTGCCGCCGTCAACTCGAACCCCAGTCTCTCCCCCGAGCTAGTCTCTGGAGACCCTAGCATTGATACTTTCGACACCCTGCTCTGCTCTTCCCGGTCCCTCTTTTCAGACGCTCTCGTCCGTGATCACGGGCGGGTATCACACAGTTCCCATTCCAGTTCCAGTTCGCGACTCTCCAGTCTGTCTCCCCCGCCGATGATCATCTCCCAACATTTGCTACCTCTACCTACTACCCTCGCTCGTCGATATCGGCCCTCGCACGCTTGCAGTCTAATCACCGCCAACAACCCCGGCCTTCTACTGCCCTGGGAGGGAAACGAATGAAACCCGAGTCTTAGCCGCTCTAATCTGTGTACTACAGTACATCCTTCGTCCATCATCACCGCTCGAGGCACGGACCACCTTCCTCCTCCAGAAGAGAGAGGTCATTCATCATCTCACCTTGGCGAGCGGCGGCCCGTACGGAATCCCGGTCGCTCACACACACACACACGCACACACAGTCAAGTCACTCACTCAGTCACTCTCACACCCGCGCGGCATCCCAGTAGCAGACAGACAGACAGACAGCCCCGCGTCGGCTTCGGACGGACTATCCTCAACCACCCCATATCCCATATCGCACAAGACTGCATCTCCCACCTCGTTGCGAGATTGCCAGCCCGCGACGGGTGTGCCAGAGTCATACGAGACATTCTACTTTTATTTCTTCTCACTATCTGCTCTTTGTGTGTCCTGTACCTGTTATATCGTCTGCCTGCACAAGTATTATCCCGACCAAGACCTGCCTGCCGCTCTGCGTGCGCTGCTGCTATCAATATCCGGACCATACACCTGTTGACCAGTCCGTCTACGCCTACGCCATTGTCTATAACTCCTTCGAATCCCAACGATTTCATTCGTTCTCGTCTTGTTCATCTACTACTACCGTCATCGCATTACCTGACATCAACCACCCACCATGGCCGGGCTATTCAAGAAAGTCTACGACTGGTTGCTCAGAACCTTCTGGTGAGTAGTCATGGGAGTTGGCCAGTTTGCCTGTCGCATCGATTGCTCACATGTCAGATACAACAGGGCGACGGAGATGGATGTGACCATGATCGGCTTGCAGAATGCAGGAAAGACGTCACTGCTGAGGGTTATTTCAGTGAGTTGCCAACGAACCATTCACCTCTTCCATAACTGAAGCATTTTCTGACCATTTCAAGGGCGGAGAATTTACCCTTGAGTAAGCCACCTCTTTCTCTTACCTTTTCCACATCCTCTCCCATCCCACCAACCCCCTCTCGACCCCCTCTCGACCCCCTCTCGACCCCCTGCCTTTCCTTATTCCCCACGACTAACCCCACGCCACAGCTCCATCCCAACAGTAGGCTTCAACCTCAAGCGCGTCCAACGCGGGCACGTCACCCTCAAATGCTGGGATCTCGGCGGCCAGCCGCGCTTTCGGCAAATGTGGGAGCGCTACTGCCGAGGCGTCAACGCGATAGTCTTTATCGTCGACATCGCCGACCCTCGTCTCCTCCCGCAAGCCAAGGACGAACTTCATTCCCTCATGCGAAACGAAACCCTCCAAGGGATCCCCTTGTTGGTGTTGGGCAATAAATCCGATTTGCCGGAACGGCTGAGTGTCGATGAGCTGATTGATGCCATGGATTTGAAGAGTATCGCCGGACGGGAGGTGAGCTGTTATGGGATCTCGGCCAAGGAGGAGATGAATCTCGATGCGGTGTTGCAGTGGTTGATGAGGTTTGCTGGGAAGTGAGGGAGGTGCGTGTTCTCAGGCGTTGCGAAGCGGCGGGAGCGAGACCGAGGCGTTGCGCCAGGCCGTTGAGTTGAGGCTTTTCTTTTTGCGGTTATACCCCCATACCCTGCGTTTTTGGTTCGATTCCCTACCCGACGACGCTATCACTGGTACAGCAGTCCAGGTGTCGATTTGGGTTTGCTCTTTTCTTGCTTTCGAGTTTCGAGTTTCGGTTCGGTTCGGTAACCCTTTCGACGGGAAAACAAAAGACGCTTTTACTTCGGTAGGGGTATCTTTCGGTCGCCAACGACAGATCGGTCCGGATCGGATCGAATCGAGCTTACGGTACTTCGAGAACGTGCTGGCGATGCTGCTTGTTATACGTTGATGTGCGCTTTGGTATGATGGAAGAGTCGTTTCATGACGGAAAATGTCCGCTGGCAACGGCTGGACGAACAACGAACTTTAGAATGGAAATGGCACTCGCCACTCAAACTTTACTGGGAGGAAGGAAGGGAGTATATAGGGGTAATGGGCATGGGTTGTTTCTTGTTGTGTTTCTTCCAGTTTTGACGTGTTCTTTGTTTCTTCTTTCTTTTGGATACCTGATGGATGGGAAGCTGGGAAGCTGGGAGTGGGTTCGAGAAGGGAATAGGATCTCAAACGATGAAGAAAGGAAATTTTGGTTAGCCTTGTAACTTTTGCCTTTCCCACTTCTCTTCTTGTAGCCAACTTTTGAAGCGAGCGATCGTGTAAGGACATGGAGCAGACAGGAAGGGAAAGATAAGGAGACTCGGGAGGTAATAGTAGCAAGCATAATGATTGACGAGCTTTGAGAACCAAACTGTGATGTCCAAGAGCGTATGATCAAAAAGATGCTGTGACAAAAGCGAGAATACTCATCCGTATGCAGCCGGATCGCAAAGACTGACAACGGACAGTATCAATGAACCCGTACAATTTCTCGGTGAACGGTGACGATAAAGGTGAGCGAGGTGTGGTGTGGGTGGGAGAGGAAGGCCGAGACAGCTTGTTGATGATTGGGCTGCAGCCGGGCCTCACCCAGCCCAGTGAGAGCCAGAGACGCGGCGACCGACCGAACAATCTGCCACAAAACACCAAGAAAGATGATGAAAAAGGAGGAAAAGAGCAAAGGAGGGAGGAACAAGCCCCTTGTATATATCCATTTCGATTTTCTAGCACTCCTTGTTCATTCATCGCTCTTTTTCCGCCCTGGGTTTGGGAACCAGCCAGAACAAGACCGGGACATGGACCCTGACCCCCTCGAACTGACACGACTCCATCGTTTATTGACGTGGGTCGGTCTGATTGGCTGGAGCGAGAAGCGCAGGGCTGCGCAGCGGTTTTGGAGGGGGGATGGATGGGATTGCTGGGATGGGACTCGCACTTCGCATTGTTCTCGGCTGGCTTCTCAATTCATTTTTTACACACACTCTCTCTCTCTGTCTCTCTCTCTCTCTCTCTCTCTCTCTCTCTCTCTCTCTCTCTCTCTCTGTCACCGGAATCCTTTCTGTTGTGTGAAAAGAAATTCAAGTCTACTGTGATTTATTAGCAGCATTTGTGAGAAGAAGATTGTTAAAAGGGTTCCATGTGAGTGAGTGAAGGTACCTAACGAGATGTAGCGACAACAGTAGCCGGCCGGGCTGAGTGTGCACTTGGCTGTGAATGACATGAATATAAAGGGTGTAACATCATGTGAATCAAACAGAGCAAGCTCACAACTCACAGTCTTGTCTGTCCTTCCGCTTTTTACGTTGGAAGCGAAAGTGATCTGACCTGGTACATATGTTATGCACTGCTCAGTGTACCTACCTGGCGGATTGCAAGCCTTGGGAGCTGGGAAGACATCAATCACCACACCCGACATCACTTGCTCGGCTTGGTATCCCGATTTGTTCACCCATTTTCGTCTGGCAAGGCTACGAGATACGCAGTGGTTCGAAGGTTTATCGCGATGATCGTAGGGCTGAACCGAGGGGCAGCTGACCTTGATGAAGCAGGTATGCCAGTGTCAGAGAGACCCTTGAACACTACAGGCCGACTGCCTTTTACATCATTGTCATTTGTCATTGACTTCACACGGCCGCGTCGCCCAAGCGTCGTGATGAACTGTGGAAGACCAGAGACAGCTTCTAACGACACTGACCGTAGATGCTGACCAGGAGAAGGGCCCTGAAGGCTGTCCCCGAGTCACCCTAGCCTTTTTGGTTCCTATGTTCATACCGGATGGTCGCTCGGTCGGTCCTATCGTTAGCATCAGTGACATCATCACCGCGACTCACCGGCGAAGCACTCGCTTGCCTGCTGCCTCCAGTCACAATCGCATAACGGCACAAACACGGGCACCGCAGAGGAACGTGAAATGGCTTGATCCTTCTTTTTGTGTGGTGTGCTGGAGGTTCGATCGCTCCAAGTTCTACCCTTCGAGCTCTCTCTCGATGTGACGTTGCTGAACCGGTCGTTATGTATCGTCGTTTCGCGCATGATTGATCATTGAACCACCAAAAATTCGGACCTGTTGTAGTGTAATAGATGTGTGGTATCTCTTTCGCTTTTTGGGAGGTCTGCAAAAAAAAACAGAAGAAAGGACTCGAGTCTTTTTTTTGCATTCCCTCTATCTCTGGCCGAGATGCGGCAACACACGGCCGTGTTTGTTGCTGATAATTCCTCCCTCAGCAAACAAGCAGCAAGCCATATCGTGGTTGTCCGGAAACTTGACTCGGGTCTCTCTTGATCAATGCAATGCCGAAGAACGCCGTCCGCCGTGTCCACGCATCATGATGCCCGCCAACAGAAGCAGCCAGCGCATAACCACAACCATCCAAACACCACCACCGTCGTCTCCAAGTAGCCCTTTAACGGTAGGACTTCTGGAAGCGAGAGCGGGCACCCTTACCACCGAACTTCTTGGGCTCGCAACGCCTGGGATCGGCGACGAGGAGAGTACGGTCGAACTGGA
Organism: Neurospora sp. FGSC 26628; assembly: GCA_009805345.1. NCBI lineage: Eukaryota > Fungi > Ascomycota > Sordariomycetes > Sordariales > Sordariaceae > Neurospora > Neurospora sp. FGSC 26628. Next base: position 14,134 of record RAOO01000180.1, on the reverse strand, counting down.
TGAGGGCGGTCTTCAGGGTGTTCTTGGAGTGCTCATCGACGTACTTGGCGTAGTAGGCAACCTGTAAATCCACCAAAAATGCCCTGGTTAGTTTTCTCGTCTTCGCATTTGTTGGAGTGCATGTATGTTTGTGTGTGCATCGCGTCATGGAATTCGGCAAAGTGCTATCGGTCGGGGAAAAGGGGGATCGTAAATCGGGGAATACTGACAATGGCCTTGGCAATCTGTAAAACACGGTTTTGTTAGCATATCTGTTGTCGCAAATGTTCTCGGAGTCGCAGATTTCCAACTTACAGCCTGACGGACGGCATAGACCTGAGAGACGTGACCACCACCAGAGACCTTGAGGCGGATGTCGACCTCGGCGAACTTGTCGGTGCCGAGGAGAAGGACGGGCTCGTAGAGCTTGGCCCGGAGGATCTCGGGGGCGTAGAGCTTAAGGGGAACACCGTTGACCTTGATGAGGCCCTTGCCCTGCACACAGCGGGCGACCGCTACATTTGTCGCAAGACGGCACCGGTCAGCAATTGTCGCTCTGAAATGCCAGAATTTCCAAAAATGCAATATCTCGACATACCCGTGGCGTTCTTCTTCTTGCCGAAAACCTGGACCGCTTGCGTAGCCATTTTGTCTGGATGGCAAGATCACGACGATGCGTACGTTCGGGACTTGATAATTTTCAGAGTCGTTCCTCAAAATTTGTGTGGGAGGGGAAAACGGAATGGGGCTAAAGTCTGTCACGTGCTGACTAAGCCAGCTGGTAGTGGCCTTTGGGCGAAGTGCGCTGGGCTGCTGGCAGCGTGGTCCAGGTCACTGCGGTCGGTGCGCGCCCAGAGACGTCGGGTGGTCGAGGCCGGCAGGGTCTGGGCGAGCGGGCCGCCAACAGCTGTCACTCCTGAAGCATGGAGTTTGGGCTGCACATTGCTTGGCGTTCTTGGCAAGGTTGTGCCTTGCAAAGTGAGTGGACAAGTGAATGTTGTGCAGAATCCAGAACGAATGAATTTCATTTTCGACATGAGTGCAATTCCTCCCTTTTGCATCATCGCAGTGAAACATCACCATAACACAAAGCGCCATCTGTCATGCCACTGTCTTCGGTATCCAGTCTGCGCAACTGCAAGGGATTTGGCGTACGGGCGGCCTCTCAAGATTGATGGACGATCGCTTTATGCGCAATGCGATCTGTCGCACCGAAGCACCCAGGCACCGTGGACAGGAACAATGTTGAGTTTGATGTTCAAGCTTTGATACGTCTGTTCACTTCCACCGACGATGCCAACAAAGGACAGTTTATTCATGCCACGGACTTTGCCACAGGCAGACAGACAGCCACACTCAGTGACGGTCGTCATCATTCCAATACTCCCGTCTCTCTCACGAAAAAGGAATTGGGTTACAGTACCTTATTGGGTAACACTCCCCGATATCAGCAATATGTAATGGATAGGCGCAGCAAAGAAATGAGCAGGTATGTAATACGCAAGACGGCAATGGTACGGCTAATATGACAACCATATGGCAACCACAACCATATGCCCTTTATACCAACCCATACGAGCTCGCCGTCGTTGCGGTTGGTTTCCCTTTATACATATGGACTGTTGGTTACTTGGCCGCTGAGTCTTTTGTCCGAGATAACGACGTGGGATCGGCCGATGTTTTATCTTCCTGAGTCTCGGCTGTGCGGCCGGCCGGCGGCTTGGCAGGTGAAGGTTCTCACTAGAGAGGTTCACCATTGGGCAGACCATTGGTGACCCCTATTTTAACCACCATAGCATTCGTTTGACAGGTGAAATTGGATGGGAGTCTGAGTTGGTGATCGAGGTGTTTGTTTGACAGTGTCGAACCTTCAAGATCTTGCTCAGTCAGCCAGCTGGCTCAGCCACTGCTTGTTCTTTTCCAACAAGCACCAACAAAGGATCAACCAGAAACAAGAACATCGGACCCATTTCTCCGGCTTTTTCACGAGCTGCTAGAGGTGCCTACCCGTGAGTTGGTGCCTCGCTACGGGTACAAGCGTCAATCCTTCCCCCAGCTTCCCCCCGTCACTGCCCTGGGAGTCCTGAACCTGTGACTGTCTGAGCCCCTCCGGCCAGTAACCAGCGCACGGCGCCCTGACGACGCCCTGAACATCGAACTTCCACTTTTAATCCAACGTCACCCCCAAGGGAAGGAACGTCCCTCCGAACCACTTTCTCTTTTCTTTCACTTTTGCATTTCCTCATTTCCTCATTTCAACCTTGACACTCAAATTTCCTTGACACAATCGAGTCCGTCGACATCGACATCGTTGTTGCAGCAAAGACATCCAAATCAAAGGAATCCACAAAATCCACTCCCGCCAACAGCCCGCAATGGCGCCTCTAGCAGAGACGGCCAACCAGGTCCACGAGATCGCCAAGCGAGAGTAAGCCATTTATCGAAAACAGCATACTCCGGCATCATTAACATGTGTCTAGTCGTTGTTTCTATGATACCTACGACAATTACTACTGCTATTCCGCCTGGTACTATTACGGCCGCTGGGTCCTCCTAGGCGTGGCCATCCTTTGCGTTTTCCTCTCGGTCTTCCTTATGGCGTACGTCCCCCTACCCTCCCATCATCACCTAACCCATCACCACTAACATCAAATGTTGTAGACGAAGAAACTCTCGCCGCCGCCGCGTCCAAGGTTCGCAACCCATGTACGGAACTGGCTGGATGGCTCCCGTCCCTCCGCCCTACGCGCCGCCTCAGTATTCCGCCCAGCCGCCGCCGGGTAGTCAAGGAGGGTACTACGCACCGAACATGAATGGCCAGAAGCAGCCGGACCTGAACGGCGGGTACTATGGCAACCAGCAAGAAGGTGTCCAGCTCCAGCAACCGGCGAGCGCATACCACAGGGGTCCGGATGAGCAGTTTGCCCCGCCTGAGGGGCCGCCGCCTAACCAGGCGCAACGGTTCCAGTAAGCTGGGTTCTGATTCAGAAGGAAACGGAATGTGAGACGATGCGGGGATGAAGATAGGTGACAGGCGACAATCAACAAATCAAACCACCATCCATCAATCGATCGATGAACAAACAACGGTGAATGTGATACCTATCCAACAATGGAGAAGGAAGGCAGACAACGGATGAGACTGGCGTTGGGGGGTGGCAAGGGTTTGCGGATGGCGTTCAGGATCTTTCAACGTTTGCGTGGGGAAACAATGCAAGCAACGGTCTTCTTCGTATCTGCATGACGGATGAAGCAGATGACGGGAATGATGCGATGGGATTTTGTCTGTGGTTGATGAATACCTAGGCGGCAAGCGGCAAGACAAGCAAATACTATCTTGTCCAGCTTATACGTTTCAATAATGCTATTTCATGTTTAATCGTTTCTCTGATCTTGTCATAGTCATGTGATGTTGAGAGTTAGAATATCACCATCCCATCAACATGCTCCCCTTGTCGACGTTGTGAAAGATATCATAGTAAGGGTCCCCTTGCATCCATCTCCACCTGCAACGTCACTTTCCAGATGCAGATGCAGTGTTCTTTTTGCTTGCTGATGGTTCACCATCAGAACCATCCAAACAGCACGTCGAACCATCAAATTCGGTTATCTGAATCGATCGGGCCTTTCAGCCAATTGTTGGTGGCAGTGATGGTGGTTGGTCGTACGAGCAGAGGGGTTCGAGGGACAAAGGTGAAGAAGAGGCGCAGCTGAACCTCACGTGCTTGGGTGGCAGAGTTGAACTGCGAGAATGACTTGCTTGAGCGAATGCTCAGTTGATTCCGCGTATCAGCGCAGGGAAAGGGAAAGGAAGATTGATGACGGAATCAGCCAACCGTTGTCGCTGACCGTTGTCGCTGACCGTTGTCGCTGACCGTTGTCGCTACGGCGTGTCGCGTGACGGTAACGGCGGAGGAGATCATTGGACGACAACATCGCGAAACATTGACAAGGCATGATAAGTGCACATCGACATCTAGAAATCAGTGTGCCTTTTAACACTCTTTCCACAGATGGATGTACAGGCTCAGCATACACCATCACCCAAACCACGGCCAAATCAGCGCCGACTACGGGAACGAATATGTTCCCCAAGCATCCAGGCAACACCAACGACAGGCCTTTCCAAGCGGTATAACCATGCTCACGATCTTTCTGCGTCACAAGTCTGGGGAATAAATGGCCTCCATAATGCTTCGAGGATCGGTGTTGTTAGCCTTGATAGATCGAGTAAACAAGAGCGTTTATTGGTTGTTCTAGCTTGAGCTCTGCGAGACTTGTGGTGATTAGAGACCGGGCGGTATGTCTGGTCCCTTTCTTCCGTGAAAAGAGTCCAGTCAGCAGCACTTCTCGAAATTCTAACAGCTACAACTAGGTACCGGTCCGTACCCGACAAACGCTTTTGTTCACTTTTCTCACACCTCCCCATTGATCCTCATCTTCCCTCCTCCTCCTCATCTCCATCCATTACTCCTCAACACGCTCCCCCGTCCCCTCAAATCCACTCCCCCTCCCCTCCAACCCTCCCACCCCTTGAGGCAGCCCCTCCTGCAACCTCTGACTCTTCTTCCCTTCCCTATATGGATGATATTCCTCCGTCGCCATCATATCTAGCGTCTCCTTCAACCCCTCTCCCGTCAATGCGCCCCCCTCCTTCTGCGCCTTGGCATCCAGCTTCTCGGGAGCCCCGATATTCTTCTCCGCGCCCAACACGTGTGATGGCCGGAGTGCTTCGTCTACCGGGTGCTTGGGCTTGTCGGCTTCGTGCTGGGCGCGCGTCTCCCCGCCGGAGGGTTCTTGTGGACCGCTGCGCAGGTCGTGGTGGTGCCGGGCTTGGTGCGAGGCTAGGGGGTTGTTGTAGGTGCGGGTGATTTCGGGCATTTTGGGTGTTGGATGATGGTTTTGCGGTTGCTCTTGGGGTGATGTGGTGGTGAAGAGGTGTGCTTGGAGGTTTTTCCGTTGGAGCTTGTTGTTTGCTTCCACTTCTCTTGAGGTCTTTGTGCGAGTTTGTCTTGGACGGGGCGAACAGGTTGTGTTGGGTATGACTTGGAGAAGGCGTGTCTGGTTCGACTGACTGGGCTCTAATAAGCTGATGGATGTCTAGAAGAGAAGTATGTTGCTTGGTGTTATCGAGAGAGATGACTGGATGTGTTGCTGTGCATCTGTTCCTGGGAGAACATGAAGTGGGTGATGTCATTGAGCGAGGTGCAAGCGCAAAGAGGAAGAAAAGAAGCAGCGTGCCGGGGCGGCGGCCGCCGCTGCCAAGGTGCCCAAGCAGAGCTGCAGTTATCAGACTATCAAGCTATGGCCTCATATAGCGCTGAATCTGTTAAGGACTGATCACTTACTCCACATACCCATTTGCTGACGTAACCCTCTGGACCGCGAGAATCTCTCCATCTTCGGCTCGGCATCACTCGACATTCGTCGACCATGGGAGTCAGATAAACTGAACACTACGGTCGAGGTACCTTACCCGAGACCTCTGTGGTTCCAATACAAGGCTCAATGCCCTTGTGCAGCGGAGATCTCCCGATAGGCTCCAGAAGCCTCAAGTCAATGGACTCGCGACCTCGGCGGACAAATGAACAACATTCCTTTGTTCCCGGCTCCCCGGGGACCGTTCCCGCTCCTTGGTTACTTGATTTCCGTTTACATTTGCAATGAACCATAACAATGAAGCGACTGAACAATGGCTTTATCAGATTCAATGCGAGTTGTTCCGTCTCTTATAAGGAACCCAGCTGTTTTATGCTGGGGACAAGACTGAACAGCGTCTTTTGGGATACCAAACTGAGCGAGATGTAAAGCAATCAGACTATCCTCCTCGAACGAGCTAGGAGTGGAAAAGTAGTTTGACGAATTCAAACAGAAAGCTCGGCATTGCAACACCAACAAATATATCAAAATGACCCTCTGCGATTACGACTCGTCTTCCGACTCCGACAGTTCAACTGTCTCGTATCTCTCAGAAGAAGATTTCCGCTACCCACACACCGGTACACTTCACAACCGCAGTCCTGTCAGCAAAAAGAGAACCTGGTCCGAAACAGACGACGAAGGTGACCTCCCTGGCGTCCCAGACTACCGACAAGTCGGCAACTCTTACACTCGCTTCTGTTACGATTCGGATTTGGATTCAGAGGAGGACAGCAGAGAGACAAAGAGGAGAAGAGCCGGCAACGGCAAGCCGGTAGTCCCGATTGCTGGAGGTGTCAGAGACTTCATATTGGTCAAGTGTCCTACGCCGGCGCCGAGGCCAACCAGTGCTTTCTTTCCTGTGAGCATTATCCGCAAGCCATCGAGGCTTGGTAGTGGATTTGAACTGGATGAGAATATGGAGTACCTCACCCTCGATGATCCATCACCTCAAAATGGCAGCGAACTCGAACCTATACCAGTAGCGCTTCGTCCAGCTCAAGTCCAACCATTCGTCCATACCTATCCCGCGCCAAAGCCTACGACGGCGGTAAAAGTACGGTTGAGAAAGGCAGCTTCGCCTGTAGAACCGAAGCCGGCGGTTCTGAAGTCCGCTTGGCTTGGGGTTACTAGTAAATGGTCTTTTCCTAGCTTGTAGAGCAGTAAAAAGAGATGTGCTGCCGCATCTCGAAGCTAGACGGAATGCATCCTAGAGTAGGAGTTCTTCATAGATGTCTCCACTGGTACACAAATAGCATTATACAATCAAGCAGTTTAATTCCCTTTTGAAATCTCCTTGCAGTCAACGTGAATGCTCTAAGCCAATACGTGATCATGCCTTAATCGTACCTTGTTCGAAGTGTTTTGGTATCATCGCTCATAAACATACAACGCCCATAGCCCGTAACCTGGTATCATCCATCTCATCCTTTAACCATCTCACAACGCAGTCCCCTTCTCATACACCTCACTTACCCTACTTCTGCTCTCATTCCCACTCCCATTCCCATGCTCCATCGACTGTCCAACTTGCACCGTAACATGCACCGATTTCCTCACTTGGATCCCCCCTTCTCCTCCAGTACTCCTACTCCCGTTCAGATGGTGGTGGTGGTCTCTCAGACTATTCCACTTCCTCACTCCAGAATGCTCCTTCTTCCCTTCCTTCTCCTTCTTACCCCCAACCCCTTCCTTCATCTCCACATCATTCACAGTTGTCCCCTCCAACCCCTCCCACGTATCATCCAGCTCCACATACCCCCCATCCATCCAAGCATTCGTCCTCTCCCGTCTCATATACTCGGCCTCTGCCGCTGATACCCGAGGCTTGAACGACTTTGATCCAATGGTAGGCGGGGTAATACTATCACTCAATCTTCCGCCTTGTCCGTCGCTTTCGTTGCGGGAGCGAGAGTGGGAAGCAAGGAGGTTGGGAAAGTGCTTGACGATGAAGGGCTTCAACGTCATGACGCAGGCGCAAATGATGGCGCCGTTGCACTCGACGATCGTCAGGTAGGTAAGCTGGGCGGCAGCATAGGTCCAATCGATTGGAGGGTTATCGGTGTTTTCGACTTGGAGGAGCTTGAGAAGGCGGAGGATGGAAATAAAGCAGATCAAAAAAAAAAAAAAAGAAAAAAAAAAAAAAAAAAAAAAAAAAAAAAAAAAAAAAAAAAAAAAAAAAAGGGCCAGGGCTGGGGGGAACATAAAAAGATGAGGCGGAAGAGGGTAGAAAGCTTACACAAAACCCAGTCCAAAGACTGCGGAAAGCGCAATCTTGTGCCTCTTGGGCAACATGATGGTCCACACCACAGGCAACGGCAGCAAGAAAATCAGAAAGTCCGTCGCCATGTGCAGACCCGTGGCGGACCACCACATTGACTGGGGTGCTGTCCATATTCTCTTGATGGTGAAGTCCCAGTAGGAATTCAAGGGGATGGCGGCCGTGAAGCACACGGCGAGCATGTAAACGTGGCTGATGGTGACAACGGCGAGGAGGATCTGGCCACCGAGCCGGACCCAGCGGAAGGTGAAAAGATGAATGTAGAGTAGCAAGATGGAAACCTTGGAGAAGTAGAGGCAGAGGGTGTAGAAGACTAGAGAGTACCAGGAGGCCTGTTGTGAGATATGTTTTAGTGGCTGCGTCCAGGTCGTTCTTTGTCCTGCTGAAAAAGGCGAACGTACCCTGAACCAACCCGCTCCCGCTGCTGTATCCAAACAGTTGATGTCCCAAACGTGGATGCCGGAACCGTGGATAGCCTCTGCTCAGTGTCAGGATGCCCATCGGCTAGCCCCGAATGAATAACCTTTGATACTCACGCTCTATAGTCCCAACACTCGTAGCCAACGAACACACCAAAGCAGCCAAGATACTCCAGTCCGTGGGCCCCAATACTCGAATGATGACCCCTCTGGTGTATAACCGCAACCCAACAAGAATAGCAGCTATGAGCCAGCAAATAACGCTCGAAGCGTAGATGTTTGGCCTGAGGGAATCATGTGCTCGTTCATTTGCTGGCGGCCAGATATGATACGGGTCGCATATTTCTGCTGGTGCCGTAGTACTATTCGTAGTACTGTTCATCGTAAGCGAATGTAGATCGTTTCCCGTTGTTGTTAATCAAGACCCAAGTCTGATAACCCAACCTCGACACTGTCTCTCTGTTGTCTGTGAAGATCGAGAACGGTTTGAAGACTAGCTTCGTGGGTAGAGGAAGTGCTTCATGAGAGGAGGAGTCCGGGGGAAGAGCGGATACAAGTATGGCCCCGAAGCCACCAGTTAGGTAGAGACCTGGAGAGTAGCAGCGCAAGTTGAAGCCATTTCTGGGGAAGCATGGTAACCCAAGGCGGGTGCCAAGGCAACGGTTGCTGTCTATGCAGTTTTGGTTCGAGCTTGGTACTGGACGGGAGAGACGCAGTTGGGAAGCTCCCCGATAATACATAGCGGCAGTCCAGGCTCAACTAGCCTTCACCGGTGAGGGTCTTTCCGCTCGCGACAATGATTGGAATTGGGGATTTGATACTTTGTTCTTTGTTGGTGAGGTCAAATCCTTGAGCATCTTGAATCCCATGCTGGAGATACCATTACCTCTACTCATTTGAGTCCTGCATCTGACCCCCTCGAAAGTTCAGACATGGTAAACATCTGTGGCGTTTTCTGGAGATCTCATGGGTGAGGTTTCTTCAGCTCATCAGAGGCCTAGACTCGGACTCTGACCCCATGCCCGTCTGAGGCGATCACAAGGAAAAAGAAAAAGAAATGACAGCCCCGAGTCTGTGCGGCCGTGGGATTTCGCGGGGTGTTGGCTGTGGCTCAATGTGTCTCACAAAAGGTGGCAATTCCACGAGACACTTTCCTCATTCTCTCTTTCCCCTCAGGAAGAGCCCAATTTGCCAGAGATGACGGAACCCGAGGCGGAAGTTGGAAGGTGCAAAATGCTGGGTGAGTGAGATCCTGCCGCTCGATGCGAAAGCGAATTTAGATTCCAATTGGTCAGACTGACGACCAAGTGGGGACATGGGAAAAGTGGAGAGTGCTGCGAAGTCTACCATCGCCGCCATGGTTTGGGCAACTTGAGGAGGACACATCCCAGACACTGAGCCCTACAACTTAACCTGGAATGACCCAAACCACTGGCCGCGAACATGTCGACAAATCTCTCATTTCTACTTTACCATGCCGCCGGTTCTGTTCTGCCCGGAACCTTTTGGCCCGCTTGGTTGTTTCTCCTGGTTCTAATGTTTAATTTCCCCCACCATTAATGCTCAATGCACCCTGTTGTTAGAAACGGCTATTGCCTCAGCCGTGTGGCCAAGGTGGCTAGTTCCGAGGAGACCAAGTGGTTGGGATGAATCGACATGAGGGAAGGTGAGCTCGGTGAGCCCAAGGTTCACCTCGGTGTGTTGACCGTAATCCATCTTCACTCACCTTTCACTACGCTTATTACTCACTTTCAAACACTAGTTTGTCGATTCCAAGCATCTAGTCTCCACGGTCAACAGCTTGATTGGCACAATGAAGCTCACTGTCTGATGAGTTAGCGATAACGTCAGTGATAGACAGTCGTGCTTACAGCGCACCGAGTGGCTCCGGGGTTATGCCACGTCGCCCGCCCAAGTCCGAAAGACCGAAACCACTAGAGCCACCAAGTCCACCGCTACCAAGTTCACCACCACTCCCTCCCTTGTATCGAGGCCGTCTTTGTCGCTACCGCTGTCGTCGTCGCTATCGCGGCGGTAATTGAATCTAGGATCGAAATGATAGCAGTCAACTTGGAACAAATGCCGGGATACAAGTATACCTGGGACTGTAATGGTTGCCGTCGTCGTCGTCGTCGTCGTCGTCGTCGTTGTTGGTGGTGATGATGGTTGCAAGAGCAAAGTTGGGAGACGCCGGATACAGTGGGCCAGGAGCTTAGCGTCCTACTTATCGCGGCCCAACGGTTGGGAATTCTCAACGCGTTGGTCAGCGGTTAACAGCGTTGAGCCACGCTCAAGATATATTAAGCACTCCATGGGCCCCTATATTCCCGTTAATGAGCATCAACATCACCCACAATAACACCCAAGATGGGCTCCCACCAAGTCAACGATGGTAAACCCATCCTCCTCTTCACCAGCTTCCCAGCAACTGGCCACATAACTCCCACCCTCCGCATAGCTTCCGCCCTCCACGCTCGCGGCTGGCCCGTCTTCTACCTTGGTCCTACTGCCCACGAGGCCAGCATATCCGCCACGGGAGTCAAATTTCTCCCCTTTCTCGACGACGCAGATTTTAACGAATTCACCTTCGTTGCCTCCAAGCGGGCCACCATCGACAAAGATGCAGTGGTCCAAGATACTCCCGAACCAACCTGGCGCCACCGCGTCTTCGAAGACATGCGGGGGCTCTTCACCTCCCCCATTCCGGCTCGGCACCGCTCCCTCTTGGCCGCCTTGATCCACATCCACCAGCTTTCCCCTTCTGCTCGAGTGGTGGTAGTAGCAGAATCAATGTCCAACGTCCTCCTCCCTCTCTTCCACTCCGCGCCCCTCCCTCCTTCCATTCCCATGCCAATCGGCTCCATCGCTGTCAGCGTTATGGTCCCTCCCCTCCGGTCTGTGGATATCCCACCACCTATCTCCGAACCCGTCGAGTTTGGTACTACTTCTGCTCACCGAGAACGGATCGCCGAGATGTGGAGGGACTGGGAGGTGGAGACAAGGGATCTGAAAGAGCTCCTGGTGGAGAAAGTGGAAGAAGCAGGCGGGAAGGACTTTGCCAAAGCCATGGAGGCACGCGAAAGGGAAAAGGGTCGGAAAAGCTGGGCGTACCAGAGCGGGGAGAATTTTGTCGGGTATGATCATGTTTGTCTGGTTGGTGTCGAGAGTTGGTTTTACAAGACGGAAGAGGGGTGGCCTGGAAACTGGAAGTTTGTTGGTGTGGTGCCCAAGTCGGTGCCTGTTCTTGACGAGGCAAAGCAAGTGTTGGTGGATGAGGTCAAACTTGCAAGGAAGGAAGGGAAGAAAGTGGTGGTGGTGGCGCAGGGAACGATGGAGATCGATCCGAGGCAACTCATCATTCCGACTATCCAAGCTTTGGGAGGACGACAAGACATTCTGGTGGTGGCCATCTTGGGACACCGCGGCCGAACACTACCAAAGGACGTGGTCGTGCAGCCTCCTAACGCAAAGGTGGCGGACTATCTCCCCTACGACGCCATCCTCCCCCACGCTGACGTATTCGTCAGCAACGCCGGCTACGGCGCTGTGATGCACGGCATTGGTCACGGGGTGCCGATGGTTGTCGCAGGAGAAGAACAGGACAAGAAAGAAAATGCTACGAGGATACAGTGGGGTGGACATGGGATTAAACTGACCAGGTCGTGGAGAGACAAGGAGGAGTATGTAAAGGAGTTAGGGGAGGCTTTCGAGAAGATCATGGACGAGGAGGACGGGAAGGAAGTGAGGAAACGGGCCAGGGAACTGAAGGAGGAGGCGGACAGCATCGATTGCATCAAGACAGTCGAGGACTGCCTATCCTCCTACTTGTAATCTATTACCCCTAAACCCACCACAACTATAGCTTACTCCTCCCCTTCCCCTTCTTCTCAGGAGAAGCAGCCATAGCCATAGCCTCAGCCCTCTCCATCACCTCCAAATCCCTCGGCACCCTCACCGCCGTCTTGACCACCTTCTTCACCACCTCCCCTCCCTCTGTCTGTTCCTCCTTCACCTCTTCCACCTCCTCCTTCCTGAAATCCACCAACACCACCCTCTCCACGTCTCCTCCCCGTCCACTATCCATCAACTCCCGCCCCGGCTTCGCCAGTGAAAGAGCCACCCGTCCATCGCCATAGCTCCCCTGCTTAGCAAAGCTCACCACTTCAGGACTCATGACCTTCTCCGCCCACGGGATGTCTGAGGTGGGGTGCTTCACTGAACTCGTCGGTACCCGGCCCAGGAAGGAAATCAGTTTCTCGCGTTGCTCGTCGTAGTTTGACGATTGCTTAGGCAAAAACCGGCTGATCAACGTCAAGAGGTAGAACTGCGGCGGGTACAGGATGATTTCGCCCGCGGAGGCTTTGGCCAGCCAGGTGGAAGGAGAGTCGAACAACGCGGCGGTGTGTTCTACGCCGCCGTCGTGGGTCGGGGTCTGAACCACCGTTCGTGTCTGAGATTCGGCGGTGTTGGTGTTCAGGGGAAGCATGTACAGGTACATTTGCGTGCTGAACCGTTTGCGCTGGTTTTGGGGCGTGATCCAGCGCGTGAAGGGGATGAGGTTTTCTGTTTCTTGTTAGCTACTCTTTCCCTCTTTCCTTCATTCCGTCATGACCAAGGACCAGGAAAAGGGTAGGAACTCACCAATATCCGCCTCCCCTCCCTTCCCCTCCAACCAAGCCGTAAACTTGATCCGATCTCCAAATACTTCCCTCCTCCCCTCCTCCAACTCCTCCTCACTCAACTCCAGTAGTCCCCCACCATCTTGCCGTCTAGCCAGTAACATCCCACTCTCCTCAAACGTCTCCCTCACCGCCGCCAACCTATACGCCCTACTATCCCTATGCAACTCGGCATCCTTCGGCAGCGGGTAGTATTCGCCCTCGTGAAACGAGGAGAGGTTGCCGCCGGGGAAGACGTGGGCGGAAGCGAAGGAGGTGGATTTGGCAACGCGGTGGAGCAGCAATACTTGGTTGGTGGGGGAGAGGAGGATGACGGAGGAGGAGGGGCGGATGGGGAGGGGGCCGGTTCCTGGGGCCTTATTCAGGGGTGGGATCTCTGCTTTTGGGGGCATGGTGGTGGTGAAGGTCCTTGATATCGTTGGAGGGTTGTAACGGTGTGGGAGAGATCTGGATGCGAGTAGGGTCCTGCGGGCCAGATGATGTTGTGTGGGTCGGGTTGTACCGAGTGCGCGCGTCTGGTACCGGAGATTGGATGTTGACGAGTTGAAGACGTTGCTGGAGATGCCACTTCGAGTCGTGAAGCGGAGACAAGCTGAACTCATGGTTTTTTTGTGTCGAGGTGCAAGCAACAGACAATGATATGAAGGGCATCGGTGTCTCTTTTTCAATGAATGACTGACTATTCCCGAACTTGTCGCGAGGGGTCACAATCCCTCCTAACCTCGGTTCGTCTGTTGGAGTTTGTGTTTACTTGACCCATTCCAGCTTCCCCGCATCCGTCAGCCAAGACATTTGGCCCTGAAAATAGCGGCTCCACAGCCGCCCCTTAGCGCACCGGGGTTCCGGCCCCGCTCCGTGGTGGGGATGCCGCTATCCCCGGGCCCCGGGCATCGGTATCCACCGCCAGCGGCATCACGACACCACGACGGCTAGAACCGACCATATCCCTAGTTAAAAACAAATGACACACCACAAAAAGAAGATGAAGAAATAAAACACCCATGGGTGGGTAAAGAAAGCAACGGCTCGGCTGCCTAACCCTCACGTCACCCATCTCTTTATCGGCATTACTTGAATGGGTTCATTCATGTAGGCGATTGCTGTGCACGCAGCCAGTGCCGTAAAACACCTGGGATTGTTGAAACCTTCGTTGATCAAGTCGAGATGAGCAAGGATAGATAGACAACTAGGTAACTTCTAGAGGACTGCTGAGACCATCGCGCTCACTTTGTTTGACACACGAAAAAAAAAAAAAAAAAAAAAAAAAAAAAAAGGAAAAAAAAAGGAAGAAGGAAAGAAAGAAGGAAAAATTTTTGTCCCCCCCTAAAAGCCCCCCCTAAAAGCTGATCCCTTACCGG